>SRMA01027523.1:0-18133 GCA_007224835.1 Danionella cerebrum | reverse complement strand
ACCGTTACAGTAAAGTGTACTGGCCGAAACATAATATGCAAGTGATAATTGTCATATAGTGATTGTACCAGCAATTGTGGTCTAGTTATAAACACAATCTTTATCAGCTGCATGTCATTCAAAAGACAATGCTTATTTTTATGAATTTGAAGCAACTCATTACATTCCTTTACAGTAAATGTTTTCAAAATTTTTAGAATTACAATCCATTCAATTCTTTTGAAACTTCCATGTACTGAGGAGAACAAATTTCTTAGATATCCAGGAAAGCCATATAATGTCTAAATCACTTTTGTGTGCTTAAATATTTCCAAGTACATTAATCTGCTTTCGAATCATACAACACTGTGTCATTGGCGATTTAACAAATAGCAAAGATGCCCCCTGATGTTTCATCTGAAGCAGCCTCAGCATGAGCAACCAGCCCTAATTTCTCCTGACACCAGCCCAACGGCAGATTTGGGATAAAGGATCGACTCTGTCAAAAGCGACTTAAACACAAGATAATAAAAGACGAAAATAGAGATGGGGAACAAGAGAGTGGATCAAGAATATGTTCTTCTGCCGAGAACATGGTATGTCACTGCTCATCTTGCAGGCTGTAATAATGATGGCTGATGGGCCCCAGGTTCTATTGTTCTCACTCAGCTAAATTCATTTCTGTATTTCAGAGCCTTCTGTTTCATGAGCATGACATTTGACAGCAGCTGATCTGATAACAATAGCACTATCAGTGCCTAATCACTCAGTGTTGCTAACTCCTCAGTAAGAAAAGTTGCTAGTGACCAACCCAAAAGTCACTACAGTGGTGTGAAAAACTATTTGCCCCCTTCCTGACTTTTTATTCTTTTGCATGTTTGTCACACAAAATGTTTCTGATCATCAAACACATTTTAATATTAGTCAAAGATAACACAAGTAAACACAAAATGCAGTTTTTAAATGAATGTTTTTAATATTTAGTGAGAAAAAAATCCAAACCCACATAGCCCTTGTGTGAAAAAGTGATTGCCCCCCTCGTTAAAAAATAAATGAATTGTGATTTATCACACCTGAGTTGAATTTCTGTAGCCACCCCCAGGCATGATTACTGCCACACCTGTTTCAATCAAGAAATCACTTAAACAGAAGCTACCTGACACAGAGAAGTAGACGAAAAGCACCTCAAAAGCTAGACATCATGCCAAAATCCAAAGAAATTCAGGAAGAATTGAGGACACAAGTTATTGAGAGCTATCAGTCTGGTATAGGTCATAAAACCATTTCTAAAGCTTTTGGGGCTCCAGCGAACCACAGTGAGAGCCATTATCCACAAATGGCAAAAACATAGAACAGTGGTGAACCGTCCCAGGAGTGGCCGGCGGCCCAAAATTACCCCAAGAGCGCAGAGACAACTCAACCGAGAGGTCACAAAAGATCACAGGGCAACATCCAAAGAACTGCAGGTCTCACTTACCTCAATTAAGGTCAGTCTTCACCGTAAGAAAGAGACTGGGCAAAAACAGCCTGCATGGCAGAGTTTCAAGATACAAACCACTATTAAGCAACATTAAGAAACATTAAGGCTCGTCCTAATTTTGCTAAAAAAACATCTCGATGACTGCCAAGACTTTTGGGAAAGTATCTTGAATTTGAACTTTTTGGAAGGTGCGTGTCCCGTTACGTAAAAGTAACACAGCTTTTCATAAAAAGAGCATCATACCAACAGTAAAATATTGTGGTGGTAGTGTGATGGTCTGGGGTTGTTTTGCTGCTTCAGGACCTGGAAGGCTTGCTGTGATAGATGGAAGCATGAGTTCTACTGTCTACCAAAAAATCCTGAAGGAGAATATCCGGCCATCTGTTCGTCAACTGAAGCTAAAGCCTTTCCAAGACTTTGGAGTGGTATTATGATACAAGACAAGACCCAGTTGCGATATCTCAGAAAGTTTATTTATTCTGGTTGACTGAGCAGGAAGCAGGAAAAGAACAAAATCCAACAAAAAGGGTCTCAACAGAAAAGCCAGGAACAGGATCTGAGACCTGGCGGAAGAGCTCACACCTGTATAAAAAAAACGTAAAAGGCAAATCAGGAGTCTTATTCAAACTTGGTCCTACAGAGGAGACCTGGAAACCTGAGTCAACAAATGCGCGCACGCACAATTAACAATGACCTCGCGACAGAGAGAGAGCGCGAGATCCTTATAAAGCGCACAGGTGATTAGGGAAGGGGCAACACCTGCGCGCGGTCAGAGCAGCGCACGCGTGAGCGAGCGAGTGAGGGATTGATTGAGTGAGTGGACGAGCAGAGAGAGACAGAGAGAACAAGCGCGAGCATGAGCGCTTATGACAAGTGGCCTAGTCAAAGTCCTTACCTGTATCCCATTGAGATGCTGTGGCATGACCTTAAGAAGGCAGTTCATGCTAGAAAACCCTCAAATAAAGCTGAATTACAACAATTCTGCAAAGAGGAGTGGGCCAAAATTCCTCCGCGCTGGAAAAGACTTGTTACAAGTTATCGCAAACGTTTGATTGCAGTTATTGCTGCTGAGGGTGACCCAACCAGTTATTAGGTGCAGGGGCAATTACTTTTTCACACAGGGCTATGTGGGTTTGGATTTTTTTTCTACCTAAATAAAAACATTCATTTAAAAACTGCATTTTCTGTTTACTTGTGTTATCTTTGACTAATATTAAAATGTGTTCGATGATCAGAAACATTTTGTGTGACAAACATGCAAAAGAATTGTAACAATCTGTCTCTAGAGCGCGTTACTACACTGGGCGCTCGCCCTCTTTCTCTCTCGCCCTTTCAGTTTCCCCATGCTTGTTTTTCTTACGGTTTCATGTATGTTTCCATCTTGTCTTTCTAGTTTTTATATTTTCTGTGTTTCTTGTATCTGTTTCCCATCGGGTCTCCCCGCGCTTGTGTTTACCCAAGTACATGCGCGGGCGGCTTCCGCCTTTTTCCGTTTACTTTCGGTCATCCTCGCTCCCGTTCCCGAGTCCTCACGTGTGTGCTTGCTCACGTGATTCTCCTGTGTTTGTTTTCCCACATCAGCATTGTCACATCTTCCTTCCGTGTCTCTGATTGTTAATTGGTTTTCCTCTGTGTCTTCTTACCCCTCATCCCGGGCCAGCCGTCTCTCATTTGAGTTTTCCTTTATAAGCTCTGGTTTTGTTTCCTTCTGTGCTGGTTCATTGTCGTTGATCATTCCGAGCACTTTCGTAGTATTGGTGTAGAGATTATTTATTTTTGAGGTGCTCCCCGTTATGACCTTTGTGAGTCAATGAGGTATTTAAGTTCAATTCTGAGTATTATTTTGGCTGCATTTATTTTCTCTGAGAGTGTTCGTTTTTATTTTATTCGTTAAAATTTTATTTAACTCTGTTCCAAGTTATTATTTTTAACTTGTTCAGAGTTAGTCTTTAGTTTAGCTGTCTGTTTCCAGTGTTTTAGTTAGTTAATGTTTTCCCCTCTCACGGGGCTTTGGTGGACCCCGGACAGGACAACATACATTCACAACTAAGGGGAATTTAGATTATTCAATTAACCTAACCCCATGTTTTTGGGAAATCTGAGTACCCAAAGGAAATCCTCACAAACCTCCCCTTGAAGCCTCCCCAATACAAGGCTTTGAACTTGGGAATGATTCCCACTCCTCTCTGAACCGTCGTGTGTAAAGCTTGGACATAATGCAGCCAAAGCTAAGTGTACTGCTGCCATGGAAGATCATCACACGCAGACGGAGCGGGCTGAGAGACTGTCTGTGGCTGTGTGAGTGATGAATTATATACAGCTAAAAAAACTAAATTCATTTATTTTATTTTAATTTTGTGGGTTTTTTTTAAGACAGCAAGGATTTAAACTGTTGTCCTCCTCCTGACATACGCCATCTAGGAATTCCCGTCAGACAATAAGGGTGTGGTGACAAAGTCGCTAAGTTGGCAACTTACACTTAAGAGGTGTCTTAAATGTAACTATTGGATTGGGACCACACGTAAACATTTGATTGAAAAAGAGAGTGTATTACATTGATTCATGATATGTGCACTGCAATGACATTGAGGCACAGCACATACTGTATACCACATGTACACCGTTCTCACTTCAGGCCGCCATTATGCTTCCTGTTTGTAAATAGAGCATTGAAAGAGTGTAACTACAGCGATAATCTCCATCCCCCGAACACAAACAAATGAGGTTTCACTTTCACTTTTACGTCACAAGGCTGAATGAAGACTATCCCATTTTGCCAAAACTCAAAGGTCCTGCAAATGCATAGCGACCATCCTCCATGGCCTCAGATGTCCCAGGATGCTTTCCTCTTTTTTTTTTTTTTTTTAACCAACAGAATCACTATGAATTTGTTACACTTGAATTTGTATTTAAATTTAAGAAACAGCTTTTTATTAAGGACAGTATTCAAGATATTTTTAACTGCTGGTAGAAATAGGCACATTTTTAAATATTCCAGTTTTTATAAAAAAAAATACCTTAATAAAACACAGCCAACTAAATGTGAGTTGATGCATGCTAGCTGTTGGTACATGACATTGTTGCAAGAAGCACACGGAGGAGTTTCTAAAACTCCATGGTCAGAATTAGGCTAGACCTCATAAATTACCCACAACATAAAATTGGAAATAATCATGCAGTAAAATGGGACCAATGCAACCCAAATGAAACTATATAGCATGTTTTAGTACAATGTTTAGCATATTCTGTGAAAAATTAATGAATAAACAATTAAAATAAGCCTAAAGCAATATATTAAGCAATGAAAAAACGTATTTCCCTCAAAGACATAAAAATTAAACATAAAATAGAAAAGAATCACTTAAAGAAAAATTTTAACGTTACAATAACTTATCTTTCGCTCATTTTGTGATCCACGCTATAAGCAAGGCTGCAAACTGCCCAAAAAACTTCACCCGAAGAAGAAGAGGCTAGACCGTCCCGTTTACCAATGATTGAAGTAGCCTTCCGAGGATCCTCCTGAGCCATGTCCTCTGGAGTTGGGAAGCCCTTGTCCTCTGAAGGGTCAGATCCTGGATTGAGACAGCATGTATGTAGAGCTGGATGATTTGTTTGCCTTGAGTGCAAGAGTCTAACAAGGTTGTCTGTGAGCAGTAGGTACAGTGGTACCCCAAGATACGAATGCTTCGAGTTACGAAATGTTTGCGATTTGTGTACGTATTACATATTTTGTTTGTGCTTAATTATAATTTTTTACATTAACAATGAGAAAATTTAAGGATTGAAGAAATGTTACTTGATTTTTCTCCAGTTTTCCATTTTTTTCATCTACATATACCATTGTTTCTGAGAGCCGTTGCACGGATTAGGTGTTTTACATGTAAAACTTGCTTCGAGATACGAATTGTTCGAGATCCAACTGTCACCCTGGAACGCATTATATTCGTATCTCGAGGTACCACTGTATTAGCTGTGTAATTCCCATTTGTGAGTATAGTACTTGTGTTAGGGAAGTAACACACTACATTTTATTGGTATTTTACTAAAATGAACGGAATAATTTTTTGTAACCAACCTAGGTAGCAGCAAGGGAAACCATAGGGTGGTCGTGAGATATTTGGAATACAAAATATCTGGAGCTGCCAGCTTGTAATTGTGTTCTGACTGGAAATAAAGTTTGTGATTTACCTGCAGCCAATGAAGGAGCAGTATCCAACTGAAGTTTCGCAGGAGATACAAAGGCATAGATGGCAGTCTATTTAGATCCAAGAAACAAAATAAAAATTTGCACACTCGCATTTTTGATAAAAACCCCAGTCTTGCATTTTGTTTTCACATAAGTGTTTGGTTGTGAGATGCAGTTTACGAGGACAGACTCTGTTCTCTGTGATTCTTTCTAAAGTCTTGCAGTGTGAGATCCTCTGTCTCTGCTCCGTCGTGGAGAGTGAATTCAATTCAGCAACAACTGGATGCTGCCCCTCAGACCATTGTGCAATGTGACACAACTGTTCTAAAAATCATGCAGTCTGGACCTGGCTTGAAAACCAAAAGAGTCCAAAGTACTTCAGAGTTACTCTTTTATAGGAGCTTGTCACTTCCGGTTTGTGATGTACTTCCTGTTCCGTCTCAACATACGACATGATTTAGTTTTCTCTTGCACTTTTACTGCTGATCCGATTAGATTTATAGTACAGCTTCTATCTTGTCCGAGCAGCACACTCTTATCTGTGATGAAAGCCCGCCGAGCATTAATCAACAGCTGACGAGCACATTAAGTGAATTGTAAATGGGAGTAAACTCACTCTGCGACTCCTTTTCATCAGGTCAGCGGAGAGAGAAAGAACCGTGTTATATTTGCCACAATTTCACATCTGCTGTTTTGGAAGCAATGTTCCATGAGGCCATAAACCGCATTACAGCCAGGCGTAAATGTGTCTGATTTGTGGCTGGAGTAACTAATTCCTTGAGTACATTTTAGGAAAACAAGCAGTCAGGCCTGAAATTGCAATTCTATAAAGGCTTTAAATTACTGAGAGGGGTGTGAAAGACTGGCCTGGTGCACAGGTTATGGAAAGCGACGTAGCTTGCCGAGATTGAGTCAATAAAAGGCACAATGTACTCAAACAGAATTAAAAGGAGACGAGACAGCATGCATCTCATTTAGGGCACAAGCTGCAGGCCATGCCTTTCTGTCTCTGTGAGTCTCATAGTGACAAAAAGCAGATGTATTCATCCGCTTCAATCAAGTCATGCAGTTTCATCTTCACTTCTGTCCTCGTTCTTCTTGGCAAAGCAGCCCAGATCATAGAACAGCATGTGATTAAAGCACTTCTTGATACCTAATCAAAGCATCATTGGATTTGTTTTTTTCTGTACGCTGGAAAGATGGCCGCTTCCTTGCAGTTGAATCAGACTCTGACAATACATTACATAAAAATATATATATGCACTGACAGAAGCTGTCCCACACGGACCCGGAGCTGTAGACCAAACCGAACATTTCGATTCAAGATCTAGCGGAGGTGTTGTAAAAAAGTCTTTAAAGCAGTTATTATGCGAGTAGACAATGTCTAATTAAATGCAAGCTAAGCAACCTCACATGACTTCTCTTAGCCAATCGATTAATTTTACTTTTCTCACTCTTACACTCATATGCAATTGTCATGCACAGAAATTCTCATGATGCCTCTAAATTCAAAAAGATTTCAGAAATTTAATAACATAACTTTTTGGCATTTGGCAATGCTCTTCAAGAGGTTTGTGTGCCAATTGTGATACTCTGCACTGGAGAGACGTATCGTTCAACAGTCTTTATGCCAAATATTTGATAATGATTAGACAATAATTTTAATAGATAAAAGCAATAGTCTTACGAGGTTAGAGAGCTTTGAATGACTCCCTTTGCTGTTACTAGCCTACAATGTCTACAGTGATTTTTGAACCTTTTATTAAAAGATCCAGAGACTATATCGTCTCAAGGTCAAAGGTACATAATGAAAGATGAATTTAAATATGGGTTTAGTTTAATTGAAACTAACTGCATGCTATAAACATTGTGAGCGAAACATTTACATTATGTTAATATTGAAGACTCGAAAGACGGGATTATAATGAACAGAAAGGAAACAGATTTATTGATGCTTTAGGATAAACAGAAAAGCGTTTTAGTCACCTCTCTTTCTCTCTCTCGGTCCAGTTACATTCGATCCAAGAGAGGAAGACAAAAGTTCATGGGAGACTGCTTATACGTGGTCTTCCCACAGGAAGCATGTCATTCCACATCCAGCACATCATATTTTTAGCGGAACTGAAATTCAGATTAATGTTTACAATTTTCTATCACAGCATCCAAATAAGTTGCTAGTTACAGTCGTTGTTGGTAATTTACAGAACATAAATTCATTATTCATTTATTACTATTGGACAAAGCTAAAAAACATGGATTGAATTCAAAATTGAAAAGCTCTTCTGAGCAGTAAACGGTTCAATAGAAAACCAGAGAAGACTGGGCCCCAAAGCACTGAATCTTTACTATTTCATTGATCCGATCTAAACCTTGTGCCCAAAGTGCCAATTAAAATTCAATTAAAACTGACTGAAAGCATCATATTAAATTCTGCCTCTTTACGAGCACCCTGTTAATGCTTCAGGACAAATCTCAAATTTAATCACACTCTTTTCAAATTATATGATCTGGCTCGCTCACTATAAAAGTGGCTCCTTTAGGTATACTCCTGATAATTCTATGACTATAATTCTAATGATTGGAGTGTTATTGCCTTTAAATCAGATCCCATTAGGCATTTTAATAAAGCTTAGTTGCTCTGGTGTCACTCACTGAAAGTAATCATTTTTTTTTCTTGTGTACAGATTAATTCTTTTTTTAGATCTCAGAATAATGGTTTTGCTATTTATTTCTGTGTGAATTACGCAGAAATTACTGAGATTACTGTCTCTGTTTTTACACTTAATAAA
This sequence comes from Danionella cerebrum, assembly GCA_007224835.1. NCBI lineage: Eukaryota > Metazoa > Chordata > Actinopteri > Cypriniformes > Danionidae > Danionella > Danionella cerebrum. Next base: position 9,699 of record SRMA01027523.1, on the reverse strand, counting down.
ACGTTTTGAATCAGATCATCAGAGTTACATAACTCTGTCAATGCTCATCATTGGCACTTCAGTGAGCACCGGGACACTGCTCCCCCGCCCCCCACCCATACCTTTCTTCCCGGAGGTGCATGATGAGCTGATGAAATTCTGGCAGGCTCCTCTATCTGCGAGGGTCCGTAGCTCCTCCTGCTTCCTCCCCCTCTGGCACAAACTGCAGCTAGGGGTTACACCTCGATTCACGAGTTAGTTATAATTAAAGTGAATGATGGTGTATGTGTGTGTGTGTTTGAGCATTTAGTGTGTATATATTTACTGTCAAATTATTGTGTACTTGATCATGTTAGTTCCAACCTGTTAGTGCCCTGGGGGGTTGTATTGTTATTGATGGTGGAGTAGCTGCTGGGTTAACCCTGTGTTCCCTTTCAGTCGTGGCGTCGATGTCTCGACTATGGGAGGAGCCAAACCTGAGAGGGTGGAGCCGAACTTTTAACGGGCAAATTGATTTGCGATTGAGGTTGATCAGAAACACGTTTATTAGCAATCAACTGCTCTATAAGAGCAGAGTGTAGCTCTACACTCATTCTGCCTTCTTCCTTGGAGTGAATGGTGGTTGCTCTGTATTTCAACGCTCATAACACGCTGAAATATCAAAGGTTGCTTACCTTTGCGCTTGATATGCTGCTGCTAGCCCAGATAGCTACGCCATCTTATCGCGGCACCTCTGATTCCCAGCTAGAGCCTGTCAGTATACGCAGATTTTGTCCTGTTACGTCCGTTTTTCCCAACGATTGGCAAAATCTGTACTTTTCCTGGCTTTGATGGGTCGGAGGATGGTCACGAGAAAAGCACGGAGTGTTTGGCAACAAACACGCTGTGTTGCTCTCGTGAAGCGAGAATACGAGTGCTGCTCTGCCACGCTCGTCCTTGCCGCACACTGGGGTACAGGAGGTTCTTTCGGGGAAAGGACACCAGAGCTCCGGCATTCGGTCCCACCCCTCCCAAGGTCGGGCTAACCCTAACCCTAACCCTCTTATAGAGCAGTTGATTGCTAATCAATGTGATTGCTGATCAACTTCACTCGCAAATCAATTTGCCCGTTAAAAGTTTGGCTCCACCCTCTTTGGTTCGGCTCCTACCATAGTCGAGACATTGACGCCGTCTAGGTTACGAAAGTGTGCACCTTGGAAGGGTGGTTTTTATTCTCCCTGGCCCCCGACATCTTGGCAGAATGTCGCGGCCGGCACGTGGAGTCAGGGAGAATTAAATTTAAAAAGACAACTTATAGTAGTAGCATCCAGTCTCAGTTAATAATTTGATAATGCCACCCCGGGAATTGTGCCTGAGGAGTCTCAATAAGGCACTCAGATCAGTCACTTATTTAAAGGCAGGACACGGAAAATGGAGTACCAAACAAAATACACTTTATTAGTTCAATCAAACTTTAAAAAGGCAGGGTATATAAAAGTGTCTGTGCTGGACGCTCTGAAGACCTTTAGGGGGCGCTGGACCACATGCTGGGCCACAGGAGCCAGGGGTCCCCCAGGAGTGGGGGGACACATTCCTAGACCACACACACCTACTCACCGTGAACTTATGAATTTGCCTCCCACACCAGGGGAGGAGAGACACTACAATTTCCCGTGGTTCACCACCCTTCCAAGGTACACACTTGTATCCCACCAATTCCAGGTCCCAGCTCCTGAAAAACAGCAAAACACAGGGTTAACCTAGCAGTTACTGCACCCTCAATAACAATACAACCTCCCAGCACACTAACAGATTGCAAGTAACATGATCAAGTGAAATTGAAACAATATCAGCCGATCATCCATCCCGTCACAGTTCAGTAAAGTTAGCTGCAGATTCACGGATTCGGTTTTCTCTGCTCAATAGCTCGAGACCAGAATGTTCTTAGTAAAAAAATAACACATATTTTTAATCTGTGTTATGTAGCGGACAAACTACAAATGTTTTTTATCAAAACAAGTTTCCCTCGGCATTCGCAGAAACACATTACCGTCTATGAGCAACCCGCTGACATGGAATCGCTTAGGGACCATCTGCAAATTACCAGTTCCAAAATATGTTTTACCCAAAATATGCTTAATAACTTCATTCTAAATTGCTCAAATACAACCAAAATCAAGCAACACGCCACTCCTCACCTGCGTATTGTACTGCACGACTCAGTTTCAATACAAATTAGAGCATCATTTTTATTCTTGATTTTTTGGATCAATGCTCAATTGCTCCCATAAAAATCACCATCAAATTCAGGTCACACACAACTGTTCTAATGATTCAATTCAGTGCAAGTCATTAAATAAAACTCAGGTTATTACAAAAATGTAAATAATTAATTATTATGTGTTTTGTCAATTCTGCATAAAGTTGAAAATAATTGTTTGTTGATAGATGTTTTACATTTTTTAAAGCGGGTAGATCACCTTTGACTTGGTCATTGTAAAAGTAGCGTGCAAGCTGAAAAAGTGTGAGCACCCCTGGTTTAAAACTACCAGCATTTATGCTATAACAGGACTGGAACAAAAACCAGGAGGGACACCGGCGCTCCAGGATTGACTTTACCTACCCCTGCCCTAGGCTTATAATTATTTGAAAACATTGAAATTTATTTTATTTGATTGTGGCCACTGCCACAAAATTACTTATAGCTTTACCTTTTAAAACCCCTTTAACTTGACTCTCCTTGGGTAGGCGCTTTCTCTGGACACACGTGATCAGCAGTTCCTGTGTGTGTGTGCGCGCATGTGTGTGAGTAGTTGTGCGGCGTGTGTGTTTATGCATATGGGTCCGTGAATGAGTAGAGTGGTTGTGTGTATGGCTGCTCACGTCACCTTTGGTGATTCTCCCATGGTCCCTGGGATGGGGGGGGGGCAGTGCTGCTTCTGGAAGAACAAACGGTTCAGTCAATGGGGGGGGGGGGGGGGACATGGCTCATCCCACACTCTGCATCACCCACACACAGGATGTCTGTGGGGGAAAAAGGGGGTGGGTTGACCTAGTGCCGATCTCGCCCCGTCCTACCCCAGGTCGTGGTCGGGGACCTTCAGTTTTAATTACATTAGAATCTCCAGGGTAGCTCCAGGGCACAGTCAGCCCTTCCTGGTTAGGGTGTGTGTGGGGAAGTTTTAGGATATGGCTGGGGGCAGTTTTGCTACACCCGGTGTGGTCTTACCTGTTCCCTTCTGGTCTCTTGCCTCTTGTTTACAATATATACTAGTATTATGCAGTGCATAAAGTGAAACTACATGCAACACAACCCTTGTCAGGACCTGATAGAACGAATGAATTCTTCATTAGGTGATGAGAGCCTATAGCTACAGCACGTGTTCACGTACTAAAATAATCTGTTGTTCTTTACTCACTTATTAATGTCCATCATAATTCATTATCAATTAAATATCTATTAGAGTATATACTATAAAGTAACCTTTAAGCAAAACCATGCACCACTCAAAAAACATGAGCAAGCATGAGATAAAACCGACAGATGTGCATCTCAGGTGTGTCAACTCTAGCTCATTATACGTATCACTAACGTTTTGCTTTCTAACAAATAGTGTTTAGTGGAATAATTCTCTGAACGAGGATGGGACAACCTGGCAACAATAAACTAGTCTCACTTCTAAAGTATTTTCAACATTTTTAAAACAATGTCAAACTGGAAAAATTCTACACAGTTTAAAAGTTTACCCTTCAACAACCACTCCAAAATGGTGTTTTTCTCGTTTCTTTAACATTACAAAGTAGATTTATGGCTTTTTATCCTTTTCTCAGAGAAGTGAGTGGGCATCGCATTAATTTTGCATCCTGAAGAAAAACGCCCGGTCACCTTCAGAAAGAACTAAGCCCTTAATGTGCCTGAGCTATAAATACAGTAAAATGTCACACCTCTGCATCAGAGCCGAATCAGCACTATAAATCAGCCATCCTAAACGGCCTCAACAAAAAAGATAGCTCTTTGGTATTTTAAAATAATTACTTACACAAAAGAGTAATAAAAGAAGCTATAAATTCCATTAAAAACAGAGTAGACAAGGATTATTTGTTGAAACTCTGAATTGCTCCAAGAAATGTGTTTCCATGCTATGATGTCATCGCAGCAGCTGATTAATGATCAATTAACAGATCAAGCCTTGTGTGGAGATGCACCATGTTGGCTACATAATTAAGTGATAAAAAATGGCAACACTATACAACCACGTTTCTGCATCAACTTACAATGAATCTGTTTCAGAAGAGCTATGTGCACATGTCACTTTCATATGTATGCCTTGCTATTTGAGGGTGGGACCCTTTACCTTCAAAACTTCACCAGTGTCATGCAGTAAGCGACTTTTCTAACATAGAAAAACTAAGTTACAGTTATATTGTGCCACATACCTCTGTTAGTGGGTACATTAAACGCTAAATGCAGATCGATGTAATGAAGAAGAAAACATGCTGAATGCCACCCAAAGTACAGTAGAAGAAGAAAACAGGGGACTGGTGAACGCCAACTCAACACACCGATTGATGGGAAAGATGCCTGGGAGAGTGACTGAGGTTTGCCTGTCATTCCATTCATTTTCACGAAGCAATGGGCAAAGTCTGCAATAATCCAAGATACAAGGGATTTATCTTGTTGAAAGACAGTCACAAGTAGTGCGTGGAGTGTTTAGGCTTCAAACACGCCTGCATTGATTTCATGTATGGCAAGCCGATTGGGCCATTTACAAAAACGTCCTCCGAAACGGCAATTTTGCTCAATTATGTGCCGTTAGCAAAATTTTCTTTAGAATTTGGTTTAGAATGACATTTTTAATTATCTTCAAATAGCCGTTTAGCACGGCGTTTGGCTTCCATAGAAACGGCGTTATGAACTCTCACAAACTTCATTTCTAATGATTGATTTGTCCGCATAATGAGCTCCTCCCCCTCATTCACACAGCAAGTGAGATTGAACTGCTCTACCTCAATCAGTGGTGAACAGACCCAGACCAAACTAAATCACCACTGATTGTGGGAAACAGGTTCGGACATCTGTATTAAAACAGTCAATGGTCTGAACTCAAGTACACCAAGAAATGCCTGGTGCAAGTACTCAAGTTACATTTGAAATTAGTTTGAATGTTTTTTTTCCAACATCAGACAATTCCTTGCGTATTAATACAAAAACAAAATAAAAGCTTTTTATGTAGCAATGTATTTTGTTCCAGTGCACTGGTTTGCATCCAGTTTACCTGGTTATGAATTGCTTTTATATGGAAAAAAAAATCTATAAATGACAACCATGACGGTAATTCTAATACCGTATAAAGTCATTAGTTTAGTAGAAACTGGTGAGTAACTAACATGAAGCAATACTTTAGGGGGCGCTGATGACCAGAAAACTTGCTCTTGCTCACGTTCTTGTAAAAATGTGTTTCTCTGCAGTAAGCAAGCTGCTGCGAATTATATATGAACTTTCATGTTATCCCTCAACAGATGAAAAAGCCTTTATTAAATAAAAATTAAGGTGTTGGTTTAAGTTTATTCAGCTGAATCATTTTTCAACATTTGTTTTTTTTTTAAATAAAAACTCAGCATTTGGACGTTTATTGTTTTCCCAATGTGATATTTTTCTGGTCCCCGGGGAGATTTGAAAATTTATGAGTGATTCACAGAAGATATCTGTGAGCTAATCCGAACACTGCTTTCACTCAAACACTGTGAGCAAATCAGAATTTTGGTTTATAGTCGTGAGTGAAAATGTTACATAGTTACATTTTTGTTGACATAAGTCAGCATAAATAGTTGTTTGTATCAAGAATTGACAAAAAAAAACTACGTGCTCATCTATAGTGATAATTTACATTCGTTTAAAATGCCTTTTTTAAAGATATTTTCTAGAGTACAGAGGAAGAATCTTTTTTAAATTGCATGACAATAACTCACTTGGACTCTGAAATAATCTTTTAAAAGGAGAAGAGTCTGGCTGCAGACTTTACACGTGACTTGCACTCTCTTTTACTACATTCGTGCTGATTAACTCGCTATCAGGAAATAATGGTACATGGAAACAACATTGACTCTATGGGAAAAACTTTCTTCATCTTTTAACTGATTGTATGTGTTTTTAAATTGCATGATTTATTCAAGTATACATCAAATTTCTCATACCGTAATTGCATTAGATATGGCCTACTGACACTGTTGTGCGATTGTGGAGCAATAAAACTTGAAATGCACTCATTGGTCATTACGTTTGGTCCTTACGTTTTTTTAATGCATTTTTGGTTGTTTTTTTATGTTTACTGTTTTTTCTGTTTATGTTTATGTGTTCACTGAGTAATCGGCAGCATGTTTCTAGCCTGAAGCCAGAGGACACCACATTTCAGATTAATGTATTGGCTAACACAATAAACTTTAAGTTTCATGGCAGATTTTGAATGTTGACTCATATTGTCTCGTTTTAATGACAGGAATAACAGCATGGGCTTTGGGTCTCAACAGTATGTAAATACAGTCTATAGTTGGTAGAAAGTCAATTTTATAGATTTTTATTAATAAATGCCTTGTAAAATGAATGCTTATGGAAATATTTGTATGATTGTGTTTTATAACATTTTATACATATGGAAAAATACTGTTCTGCTTTAAAAAAAAACTCAACCAGTATGTTATCACTTATAGCAAATAAAAGCCGTTTCTTTATTCTTGTTGAGAAATTGCTTGCTGCACATGTAGCGTAACATGAAGCACAAAAAAAAATCTAAGGAAAAAGGCAGATTTAAAATAGAAACTGTTCAAAATAAAGAAACACTATACAAGTTAGCCCCTTCCCTTAATTTAACATATTTTTAAATTCTGAATCTGTGTTGTGTGATTATATTACAGTTATATTTTCAACATAATTTTCTATGTCATATATCTTTCTAAACAGAACACAGTAGAAACACGGGGGTTGTTCCCTATCAGTCGAAACGCAGACATTAATGTCGAAGTGTCGACTGTGGGAAATCCCACATGGGTGGAGCCAAATATATAACGGGCAATTAATTTGCGAGTGTGACTGATTAAGGCTTTAGTCAGCCACTCTATAAGAGCAGAGTGCAGCTCTATACTCATCCTGCTTTCTTCCTCGGAGCGAGGTGTTAGCTCTTTATTTCGACGCTCATAAAACACTGAAATATCAAAGGTTGCTTACCTCTGCGCTTGATGTGCTGCGCTAGCCTAGATAGCTACGCCATCTGATCGCTGCACCTCTGATTCCCAGCTAGAGCCTGTCAGTATCTTCACTATTGTCCTGTTACGTCCGTTTTTCCCGAGGATGGACATAATCTGTACTTCTCCTGGCTGCGTTGAGTCTCGTCGGAAGACGGTCACGAGACAAGCATGGAGTTCCGTGTTGCTCTCGTGAAGCGAGAATACGAGTGTTTGCTCTGCAACGCTCGTCCTTGCCGCACACTGAGGTACAGGAGGTTCTTTCGGGGAAAGGACACCGGAGCTCCAGCTCCCAGCGCTCCCGTGAGCCGGATAGTTCCTCCGAGGCCATAGCTGACGGCGCAGGGCTAGTGACGTCAGGCGATTCCTCGCATCATCCCCACGCGTCAGGCGTGCGTTCCGTCTGATCTGCAGGTGAATCGAGCGATGCTCTGCATTGCTCGGTTTCTCGTATGATCCTACAGACGATCTGCACCCACCGCAGCATCGGAAGGGGCACTGCCTTCTGTGTCCTCACGTTCAGTTCTGCCGTCCAGGATGCAGCCGAATCGAGGTCAGAAGCTGCAGCGATGCGCTCTAAACTGCTCTAGCGGTGGGTTGATGGGTTCATGGCAAGCGCCGGGATTCTTCCCCGCGCTGTGTCAGTTCCTCACTCCCCGGAGATGCATGAAGAGCTCATTAACCTTTGTAAGGTCTTCTGGTCTGTGGGACCCATTTTCAATTTTCATCATTAAAAAAACTATACAAATAAATATTTTTTCAAACTGAGATTCATTGGCCTTGGCTCATTTTCTGTGAGGGACAATAATCAGAAAAAAAATCATTGACCCCCCCCCAGGCATCCCCCTCCTTCACATTTGTATTACATACAGGGTCTTCGGGTCCACTGGACCCAGGGCTAGTTAAAGTGTTGAAATCTTACGTCCTGTGTACTCTCAATTTCCCTACATGTGTGTGGGTGGGTGTGGGTGTGTGTGCATACGTGCGTGTGTGCATGCGTGTGTGTGCGTGTATATATGTGTGTTGAAGGGAGAAAGTAATACGGTTCCCACACAAGGTTGCAACAATGTTGTAAATTTGGAGCACCCAACAATATTTGCACCCACATTCCCACACGTTTCATACTCTGCCCAGCGGGAATGAAGCTTGGAGATGTTCCATACTACACAAGATGGCAAAGCGATTCTCAGTTCAGACTGCAGTACAACTGATACTGCGGTACAACTGAGTTCAAATCTTTGATGCTGACATACAGGACCGTTACAGGCTCCGCTCCTTCATACCTTCACAATCTCCTCCAGCTCTACGTCCCCTCCAGACGCCTCCGTTCAGAAAATGAACAGCGTCTGTTGGTCCCATCTCAGAGCGGCAAAAAATCTCTCACCAGGACCTTCTCCTTCACAGTTCCTGGCTGGTGGAATTCCATTGCTGTCCCTGAATCTCTTTACACCTTCAAAAAGCAGCTAAAAACTCTACTCTTTCGAGAGCACTTACTAACTTAAAAAAAATAAAAATAAAAAATAAAAAAATAAAAAACCCCTCTGAAGCACTGATTTGAATTCATTTTCTGTACTAGCTTGAAAGTGTTCTATGTGTATGTCTTTTGATAAATCCACTTTGTACCAAACTGCTTGATGTTTACTCCCAATGTAAGTCGCTTTGGATAAAAGCGTCTGCTAAATACATAAATGTAAATGATACTGGAAGAGACAGATGGATTTGAAGATGAAGCAGAGGAAGATGTTTGGAACATATTTCTGAAAATTCTGACACTGAGTTTGAAGAAGTGGATGAAGATCAGCCAGGTCAGAAAAGTAAAAGAGACTCAGGACCAGACCTTCATCAGTCTGGACGATATGAACAGCGAGGGCAAGCCTCTGAACAGCTGCGGCCAGGACAAGCCTATCAGCCTGCTTCAAAATGAAAAAGGACTTTAGGACCAGGCCGCCAGCAAGAATTTACAAGATCAGCCGCTGAGCAGCCCGGCATAGGATCAGACTGTCAGCAGCTTATAAAGGACATATGGATGTCAAAATATGGCAGAATTGAATGGTCATCGTGCTCAAAAACGAAGACCCCCGCCTGGCTGCCAATGTGATTTGGATGATACCAGGACCTACACGTTTGGGAGTCACTCATGCACACGACATCAGATCTTCTTTTGACCTTTTTATGACATACCCCATCAAGACAATCATCAAGACAATGAGGAATTATTGCTGTTTTATGATGCATTTCCTTGTGTTTTTACATTTTAATAAAAAAATAAACAAAAACGAGTAGCACTTCTATTCATAATCATCTGATTTGACACAGGTGAAGGAAAAAATTTTTAAAAAGTGTTGTTTATATTACTTAAAAATGTGATGAACATCTGTTGAGTATAAAAAAAAAGAAAAGAGAATTCAATATGTTGAATTAAGGACCTTAAAATGCCATGGGTCCACCAGACCCAGCAGGACCCCCTGTGTAACACAAAAACGAAGACCCTACAAGGGTTAA
>SRMA01027522.1:449164-466177 GCA_007224835.1 Danionella cerebrum | reverse complement strand
AGTTTTGTTCATAAATTAGATTTGGAAAGGAGTGACTGGTAAAGAATAGTTTGAAATCTAGCTCATGGTAAACGCTGAGAAAATCTCTGAAAGGAATGAGAACTAATAGAACTGAACAGACACAGTTATTAATGCATTTGATAAATCATACATTTAGTATCTACAAAAACATGGAGTCATGAAATCACATTTCATCATTTCATCAACAGAAATCATCCGCTACACTTCCGAAGTGTAGATTGATCCATAGTTCTCAAGAACCGGAAAAAGAGCAATTATTCCGTCAAAAAAGTGCCATGTCAAAATACAGATCATGTGATGCCAGCGCATCATTTTGAGCAGATTTATTGTGTCAAAAAGGCATCTCAGAAAGAGAATAAAATCATCTGAAATCATGCGCTACACTATAGATGTTTAGTTTATCCATAGTTCTCAAGAACCGGGAAAACGAGCAAATATTCCGTGGCAAAGTGCCAAGTCCAAATACAGATAATGTGATGCCAGCGCATCATTTTGAGCAGTTTTATTGTGTTAAAAGGCATCTTAGAGAGATAATAAAATCATCTGAAATCATGCGCTACACTTCCGAAGTGTAGATTGATCCATAGTTCTCAAGAACCGGAAAAAGAGCAAATATTCCGTCAAAAGTGCCATGTCAAAATACAGATCATGTGATGCCAGCGCATCATTTTGAGCAGTTTTATTCTGTCAAAAGGCATTTCAGAAAAAGAATAAAATCATATGAAATCATGCGCTACACTTCCGAAGTTTAGTTTGATCCATAGTTCTCAAGAACCGGGAAAACGAGCAAATATTCCGTGGCAAAGTGCTGTCAAAATACAGATCATGTGATGCCAGCGCATCATTTTGAGCAGTTTTATTGTGTCAAAAGGCATTTCAGAAAGAGAATAAAATCATCTGAAATCATGCGCTACACTATATAAGTTTAGTTTGATCCATACTTCTCAAGAACCGGAAAAAGAGCAATTATTCGTCAAAAAGTGCCATGTCAAAATACAGATCATGTGATGCCAGCGCATCATTTTGAGCAGTTTTATTGTGTTAAAAGGCATCTCAGAAAAAGAATAAAATCATCTGAAATCATGCGCTACACTTCCGAAGTGTAGATTGATCCATAGTTCTCAAGAACGGGAAAAAGAGCAAGTATTCCGTCAAAAAGTGCCATGTCAAAATACAGATCATGTGATGCCAGCGCATCATTTTGAGCAGTTTTATTGTGTTAAAAGGCATCTCAGAAAGAGAATAAAATCATCTGAAATCATGTGCTACACTTCCAAAGTTTAGTTTGATCCATAGTTCTCAAGAACCGGAAAAAGAGCAAATATTTCGTCGCAAAGTGCCATGTCAAAATACAGATCATGTGATGCCAGCGCATCATTTTGAGCAGTTTTCTTGTGTTAAAAGGCATCTCAGAAAGAGAATAAAATAATCTGAAATCATGCGCTACACTTCCGAAATTTCGTTTCATCCATAGTTCTCAAGAACCGGAAAAAGAGCAAATATTCCGTCAAAAAGTGCCATGTCAAAATACAGATCATGTGATGCCAGCACATCATTTAGAGCAGTTTTATTGTGTTAAAAGGCATCTCAGAAAGAGAATAAAATAGTCTGAAATTATGCGCTACACTTCCGAAGTGTAGATTGATCCATAGTTCTCAAGAACCGGAAAAAGAGCAAATATTCCGTCATAAAGTGCCATGTCAAAATACAGATCATGTGATGCCAGCGCATCATTTTGAGCAGTTTTATTGTGTTAAAAGGCATCTTAGAGAGGAAATAAAATCATCTGAAATCATGCGCTACACTTCCGAAGTGTAGATTGATCCATAGTTCTCAAGAACCGGAAAAAGAGCAAATATTTAGTCAAAAAGTGCCATGTCAAAATACAGATCATGTGATGCCAGCGCATCATTTTGAGCAGTTTTATTGTGTTAAAAGTTATCTCAGAAAGAGAATAAAATAATCTGAAATCATGCGCTACACTTCCGAAGTGTAGATTGATCCATAGTTCTCAAGTACGGGAAAAAGAGCAAATATTCCGTCAAAAAGTGCCATGTCAAAATACAGATCATGTGATGCTGGCGCATCATTTTGAGCAGTTTTATTGTGTTAAAAGGCATCTCAGAAAGAGAATAAAATAATCTGAAATCATGCGCTACACTTCCGAAGTGTAGATTGATCCATAGTTCTCCAGTACCGGAAAAAGAGCAAATATTCCGTCAAAAAGTGCCATGTCAAAATACAGATCATGTGATGCCAGCGCATCATTTTGAGCAGATTTATTGTGTCAAAAAGGCATCCCAGAAAGAGAATAAAATCATCTGAAATCATGCACTACACTATAGATGTTTAGTTTGATCCATAGTTCTCATGAACCGGAAAAAGAGCAATTATTCCGTCAAAAAGTGCCATGTCCAAGTACAGATCATGTGATGCCAGCGCATCATTTTGAGCAGTTTTATTGTGTTAAAAGGCATCTCAGAAAGAGAATAAAATCATCTGAAATCATGCGCTTTACTATAGATGTTTGGTTTGATCCATAGTTCTCAAGAACCGGAAAAAGAGTAATTATTCCGTCAAAAAGTGCCATGTCCAAATACAGATCATGTGATGCCAGCGCATCATTTTGAGCAGTTTTATTGTGTTAAAAGGCATCTCAGAAAGAGAATAAAATCATCTGAAATCATGCGCTACACTTCCGAAGTGTAGATTGATCCATAGTTCTCAAGAACCGGAAAAAGAGCAAATATTCCGTCAAAAAGTGCCATGTCCAAATACAGATCATGTGATGCCAGCGCATCATTTTGAGCAGTTTTATTCTGTCAAAAGGCATTTCAAAAAAAGAATAAAATCATATGAAATCATGCATTACACTTCCGAAGTTTAGTTTGATCCATAGTTCTCAAGAACCGGGAAAACGAGCAAATATTCCGTGGCAAAGTGCTATGTCAAAATACAGATCATGTGATGCCAGCGCATCATTTTGAGCAGTTTTATTGTGTTAAAAGGCATCTCAGAAAGAGAATAAAATCATCTGAAATCATGCGCTACACTATAGATGTTCAGTTTGATCCATAGTTCTCAAGAACTCGGAAAAAGAGTAATTATTCCGTCAAAAAGTGCCATGTCCAAATACAGATCATGCTATGCCAGCGCATCATTTTGAGCAGTTTTATTCTGTCAAAAGGCATTTCAGAAAGTGAATAAAATACCGTAATCTGAAATCATGCGCTACACTATATCAACAAAACAGCAGCTGAGGAGCAAAAAAAATTATGTTTTTGACAAGATCAATTGAGGATGACAATAAGCTATACATCAGTTTCCATGTCAGGATGAATTGATGCAATGCATGGGAATTAATCAGGCACGGAACCCACCTTTATAATCATTGATGAATCTCCCTTCAAGGTCAGGTCTATCTTTTTTCAGAAGTCAATATAGAGTGGCCTGCTCCAGGGGTTTAGTCTTTCACCTCTGTCGTTTTGATTCAGACATTGGTAGATATAAATGCTTTAAAAAAAGTAAAGAATTGTTAAATACTGAAAAAATATATATAATAAAAAAGATATACATGCATACATAATTGTTGCTTTGCAGTAAAAGTACAGATCCTAATTACGTTGTTGTTTTGTAATTTAACAATATTCAGAACTATGTTTCTTTATTTAAACAGAGCATTATATATACACATCTTATTTTCACGCTGGCATTTATTACCAGAACAAAATGATGACCATTAAATTTAATTTTGGTCACTACCTAGTAGAGCAGGGCAATAAATCAATTCACTTGACTCTGTGGTGTAAATTGATGTGCTTGAATGAAAATCTATTTTATCTTTAACTTAATACAGGGCTCTAGACTAACTTTTTGCACTGGTTGCACTGGTGCGCCTAAATTTTTTTCTTAGGTGCACCAGCACAAAAGTTAGGTGCACCCAAATTTTCAACCGCATCACATTTAACACCCCATTTTCACAAGTTCACTTTTTTTTGTTATCTATTCATTTATTTTTTTTAAATCACTGTCCATATAGACAATATTGACTTGTAAATGATTAACCAACAAAGTGGTCAATATAAAGTTCTTTATTTGAAGCACAATTCTGCAAGAAAGGTAACTAAAACTTAGTGAAAAAGTGTTTAAAGTGCTTTACTGAGCTGAAATTTAAACTTTAAACTGATTTTGGTCCCCAAGAGCAGCAAATGCTTTCTTTGAAGCAGCATTAATTCCTAATTAAACAAATAAAAATGATAATACCATTTACTACCCAGATCAAGAGTTTATAATGCAGCCTATTTATTTATTTTTTAATTTTTAAGTATCAGAATATTATGGTTAATGCAGTAACGAGACGGTAGGCATATTATTGACATAGGCTCCATAACATGACATGGTTTACCTTGGGCATGAGCATGCTCGACCTCACTGTGTTCAATAATATATTCATCGGTCTTCCTTCACGACTGTACACAATGATGCATTCCTTTGTGGCGATATATGTGCCTCCGTCGATCAGGAATTCCATGTACGCACTGTTCACAATTTGCACAGACGTCTTTTTTTTTCAATGTATCTGCGGTGACTCCTATAAATTGGGTGCGCGCGACATCATTGCTGTACGTCGGGTTTACGTTCAAGCCATTTTTCTTCATAAGAATTATTTCGGACTTGAATTTAGTGAAGGGAGTTCTTCTTTTGCAATATTGTAGGCAACGTAAAACTTAATTCTCATCTCGGCCTCGTCTGATGATCTGTTTGCAGCTGCCTGCCGCTGAAAGGCAGCGGGGAGAGGGGACACTTGAGCAGTGCATTTATCGCGGCATGTTATGTGTTTTATAGAAAATTCTAAAGTTTATAGTTTCAATTCTAAATGTATTAGAGCCAGTCACAGGGGAGGTTGATGGCTCCGTGTCAGAGCATTGGTTATGAGTTTCACGATCAGGCCCTAACTTATCTTTCTTAATGAAAAATCTGTCAATCGTTCTTTTCATCTTCTCTCGTAATCCACGGCTACATCCACTGTTTACCTGATGGACTCAGCTCTCTCTGTCTGACTGCATCACGTGCATTTTCAAACGTACGTTCACACACATACAGGAATATCTGGACCACGGCCAATCAGAGGGGGGGAGGGGTGTGACGGGATACGCCCTTCACTATCTCTGATTGGTTTAGACCAAGATATGGGCCTAATGTGTGTCTGTTGTTGAACAACAGGGAGACTCACAGAGTTTCGTTTTTTCCCCTCGAACGACGGGTCGCACCGGTGCAACCTTTGATTTTTTTTAGTCGCACCATTGAGAAATTAGGTCGCATATGCGACCAAATTGGTCGCACTCTAGAGCCCTGTAATATGTAAGTGCTGTTCCGTTTCAATAGAATTACCAGCCCAACAGTAACATGGAACGTTTTTTTACAACAAAATCATGTATAAAGCATTTTAATCTCCTAATATAAGCAATTGCAACCTCCAAATCAAACATATACAGATTTAAACAAGCACTAAACTTACAGGAAATGAATAAACAACTGTTTAAAAGAGAGTTGACCAAGCATATTTGTGTGCACATGCGCACAACCAATCTGGGATCAAGAATGCCTTTAGGTACGTTCACATCGAACGCGGTTCGCGCGGTAAGCGCGGATGGTTTCCATGTTAAGTCAATGCAAAGACGCGTTTGCGCGCGTCTGAGGCTTCAGCGGCGCGGTAAACGCGAATTGAGCGGCGCGGTTGCCGCGATGGGCGCGTATTGAGCCACATGAATGGGTGATACGCGTGTTGTGAGCCGCGCGCAGGAGGCGGACCGGCAGTAGACGGGTGAACCGCGCGCGTATCGCTCGAGTTCAGAAAATTGAACTTCGGCAGATTTTCCGCACGCGCTGACCAATCAGGAGCTTGCTGTAGCTGTGACGTGTGCAGCTCGGAGACCGTCTGGAATTAAAACAGTGATGGACTGTCATTAAAACTTTACGTGAACTGCCAGAGCTCTCTGATCATGATCTCTGATCATACATGTAACAGTGTATGTGACAAATAAAGGCTAATTCAATTCAATTCATCTTCATGATATTAAAGTTATAAATAATAGTTTATTATAAATAATAATTTAAAAGAATAAATTTTATTTATTAATAAATTTATTTGATAATAAAAGAATATATAAAAGCACTTTGCTTGGAAGAAATTATATATATATATATATATATATATATTCATAATTATCAAAACTGGTTTAAATCTAACGAGAATTAATCATGTTCATTATTTTATTTCAGCCCTCCATTTTAAGGCAAGATATTATTTATGCCAGAAAATATTGGGATCTTATAAAATATGATCTTTTAAAAAGTAATAAAATAGATAATAAAATTTTATGAGTGTAATTAAATGTTTACTTTGGGAGTACTATCTGTACTATCAAAAAAGTGCTTTCATATATTTAAGGTAAATAAAATGTAATTTCATTGCTACAAACGGAATGTTTATTCCAAACATTTGAACATTTGTTTTAATGATATTGTACTGTAAATACACCTACAATAAAGCTTTGCTATGTGTGATCGGACTGGTGTTGTGTCATGAGAAAGAAGCTTCGTGACATGGGTTTTATTTGAAGGTTGACTCCATTTTTTATTTGAAAACAAGAACATTTCATGAATCATGGAAATCACGAGAGTTCGAAACAAGGCTTTAATGAAACCATCAGCTGGGCTCTAGAGAAACCCTTTAACATATTCGTCCAGTGCTTCCAAGCAGAGCAGGACCTCCAAAGAGACTCCTCTTCTCCTCACAACCTTCAGCAATGGACCTCCATTCATCAGTGAGGAGCACAGCCATTAACTCCTCCACCAAACAATCTTCAGTGATGGACCTTCATTCATCAGTGAAGTGCACAGCCATAAACTGCTCTACCAAACAGTTCAAGACTGCAGTCCCAGCATCCGAGACAATCTTGGAATCTCAGGAAATACCAGCAATGAAGATACTGATGATGACCAGGTTGGAGTCTCCACCGTCAATCTGAAAGAAGGAGAGAAGACAGAACAGAACTTTAGTTGCAGAACTGATTGCAGATCCATGATGGCAAATGTGTTTGTACTACACTGGTGTCTTCAACATCATCATTACTGTTTAAACTTTCTAACTTTACTTGTATTTAGCATTTGCTCTGATTTACTTGTTTCACCATCAGTATTACGTTCAATCCACTGTTTAACAAGTTTTATTATTCAAACTCTAGCAATTAAAAAACCCTGACATTTACATATAACAGCAGTGTTTTAACTGTACTACAGTGAAGTATTTTAAGGTTATTTTTTGGTAATTCTGATGTTGCTGTGGAATATATATTCAGCACAAGGACAAATTTAAGTTATGTTTTACTTTAATAGATGAGTATAGTGTAATAAAAACTAAAGTAAACCACTGTTAAAATACAGTTTTTTGCTTCACTAGAACCAAGTTAATCTATAGTTCATTTGAGATTACTTAGAAATACAATATTGTACTGTATAAATCTAAATTTTTAATATTAAACAAATACAGTAATTACATTATATGATTACAGCATTTTTAACATGTTGCTTTAATTGTTAAAAACGAAAGTTCTTTATCTTTTTATTAAAGTCCCGTCCGTTCGTTAGGTTAGGAGGTTCTTGGTCATTATTTACACAGAATTTATCATGAATACTGACCAGAGACAGACGCGCGGGTTTCCTGCTGGAGCTGCCCGTACAACAGGTCAGGGAGCTGGGGTTGGATCAGTCGAAGCTCCCGCTGAACGCGACTGGGGTTCAAACTGAAGCTCCTGTGGAAATGTTGGTGAACCACACCGAGCAGGGTGCCTCTTTGTAGGATTCTAAGCTCCTAGTCACAGCCCCGAACACGTTTTTGATGTTTTGGAGCATTTCAAAGCTTAGTGATGCAGATATTAACTTTACAATCCCGTCCGCCATTTTCCAAACCACAGCTGAACCTGTAGCTCCTCCCACTGATCCGCGCATTCCCATCGACACCTGAATGTCATGCGTCCATTCAGCGGCTCTGCCGCGCGGATCGGGCGATCAAACGGAAAGTAAACACGCGTGCATTCACTCGCGAGTTGCGCTTTTTTCCCGCGCGAACCGCGTTCGATGTGAACGTACCTTTAAAGAGACACCAGTCCATTCATTATTATTATTATTACTATTATTATTATTAAAATAACTGTACAGATTGTATATTGTGTTTATTTTTGTATATTTATTGTAATTAAATTAAAATAAATCGTAAAATAATTTTATTTTTGTGGAAAATTTGTTTATAAATTAAGGCCATATCACCCAGCTCTACTACTTAGTAAGAATTAAAATTGATCAGTTTCCCCAATGATTCTATTTATGCTGTGAATTAACTGGGAAGATTATACAATAATCTAAAATTACATAAACTAATAGGTCATTTGTAATGTCATCAAATGTTCAAACAAATTGATTAACCCTTGTAAGGTCTTCGGATCTGTGGGACCCGTTTTCAATTTTCATCATTAAAAAAACTATACAAATAAATATTTTTTCAAACTGAGATTCATTGGCCTTGGCTCATTTTCTGTGAGGGACAATAATCAGAAAAAAAAATCATTGACCCCCCCCCCCCCAGGCATCCCGCTCCTTCACATTTGTATTACATACAGGGTCTTCGGGTCCACTGGACCCAGGGCTAGTTAAAGTTTTGAAATCTTAGGTCCTGTGTACTCTCAATTTCCCTACATGTGTGTGGGTGGGTGTGGGTGTGTGTGCATACGTGCGTGTGTGCATGTGTGTGTGTGTGTGTGTGTGTGTGTGTGTGTGTGTTGGTTTTTGTGGTATATAAGGACTTTTGCCCTGAATACGCACCAGCATTATAAGGACATTTTGGTATTATGAGGACAGACCCCATGTCCTCATAATTCCAGCAATGTAGAAGGGGTTTTCTTTGTTTCAGAAGCATTCCCTCCAATTTTTAGGCCAAGTCCTTATATACCACAAAAACCAATTTCTATACAACACTGTGTATTCTACCAGATTGGTAGTCTGCCCCTGTAGCCTGGATACAGTACTGCAACTTCATAGATGGAAAAATATACAGAACTGACTAGTGTAAAATTCGGGCTATCTGATTGGCTATGGCACCAAAAGTAGCCACATTATTGGCCGATCATTGTAAAGTGGGCGGGGCTTCGCGGGACACGAGAAAGGGTGGGACTTCTGCTTGCGCGCCAGGTGAAGCAATCATGAGCCTTCAACACATGAGAAGCTGGTTTAGCGGCCTGTTTTTGAAGGTAAGATTTCAAATGCTGCAAAAGCATGTTTTTGACCCATCTTAGTTTCTGCGTGTTTTATGAGTTTTGTATAAGCTTTTTATTTCAAATTTGAAATAAAGTTTATTTTAAAAGTTTAAAGCAGAAAGCATTGATGGTAACTTCGGTAGCAACCGTGCTAACGGTGTGCTATCTTTAAATTGGATGACAAAAAAAATATTCTATTAGCCTAAATGCTACACATTGGGGCCTGTTAGCTCAGCTGGTTATAGCGTGTAGCTAATAACGCCAAGGGCATGGGTTCGATCCCCACATGGGCCAAAGTGTGTTTTGAAAATAGGGAACCTTTATCGTTTTGTTAATTATTTCTGTTGGCACATTTCCACATGTAACTATTTTCAGGCAAGAAAACCAACTTAAATATGGCCGAAGTAGCTCAGTTGGTAGAGTGTTAGAATGAAGATCTAAAGGTCCCTGGTTCAATCCTGGGTTTCGGCAAAGTAATTTCAGTTTCGAATTCTTTTAGAATGTTAAAAATGTTTTTCAGTTCTATTAGAATCTTAAGGAAACTTTTTGTCTTCTGAGTGAAACCTTTGGCATAACTTCTTCCTACTAGAGTTTCTCGGTTTGATTTAAATTTCCTTGGCCGTTATGGCTGTTTTTCCTTAAATTAGGGAAATGTTTAAATTCTTCGGGTTAAATTGGATGACATAAAAAAAAATTCTATTAGCCTAAATACTATGCTTTGGGGCCTGTTAGCTCAGCTGGTTAGAGCGTGGTGCTAATAACACCAAGATCGTGGGTTCGATTCCCACATGGGCCAAAGTGTTTTTTGAAAATAGGGAACCTTTGTCGGGTTGGAAATTATTTCTGTTGGGACATATCCAGATGTAACTATTTTCAGGAAAGAAAACCACCTTAAATATGGCAGAAATAGCTCAGTTGGGAGAGAGTTAGACTGAAGATCTAAAGGTCCCTGGTTTAATCCCAGGTTTTGGCAAAGTAATTTCAGTACCAAATTCTTTTAGAATGTTGAAAATGTTTATTTTTCAGTTCTATTAGAATCTTAGGGAAACTTTTTGTCTTCTGAGTCAAACCTTTGGGATAACTTCTTCCTACTAGAGTTTCTCGCTTTGATTTAAATTTCCTTGGCCGTTACGGCTGTTTTTCCTTAAATTAGGGAAATGTTTAAATTCTTCGGGTTAAATTGGATGACAAAAAAAAAAACAATTTTTTCTATTAGCCTAAATGTTACACATTGGGGCCTGTTAGCTCAGCTGGTTAGAGCGTGGTGGTAATAATGCCAACGTCGTGGGTTCGATCCCCACAGGGATCAAAGTGTTTTTTGAAAATAGGGAACCTTTATCTGTTTGGAAATTGTTTCTGTTGGGACATTTCCAGATGTAACTATTTTCAAGAAAACCACCTTAAATATGGCAGAAATAGCGCAGTTTGGAGAGCGTTAGACTGAAGATTTAAAGGTCCCTGGTTCAATCCCGGGTTTCGGCAAAGTATTTTCAGTACCAATTTCTTTTAGAATGTTGAAAATGTTTATTTTTCAGTTCAATTAGAATCTTAAGGAAACTTTTTGTCTTCTGAGTCAAACCTTTGGGATAACTTCTTCCTACTAGAGTTTCTCGCTTTGATTTAAATTTCCTTGGCCGTTACGGCTGTTTTTCCTTAAACTAGGGAAATGTTTAAATTCTTCGGGTTAAATTGGATGACAAAAAAACAATTTTTTCTATTAGCCTAAATGCTACACGTTAGGGCCTGTTAGCTCAGCTGGTTAGAGCGTGGTGCTAATAATGCCAACATCATGGCTTCGGTCCCCACAGGGGCCAAAGTGTTTTTTGAAAATAGGGAACCTTTATCGGTTTGGAAATTTTTCTGGTTCAATCCTGGGTTTCGGCAAAGTAATTTCAGTACCAAATTCTTTTAGAATGTTGAAAATGTTTATTTTTCAGTTCTATTAGAATCTTAAGGAAACTTTTTGTCTTCTGAGTGAAACCTTTGGGATAACTTCTCCCTACTAGAGTTTCTCGCTTTGATTTAAATTTCCTTGGCCGTTACGGCTGTTTTTCCTTAAACTAGGGAAATGTTTAAATTCTTCGGGTTAAATTGGATGACAAAAAAACAATTTTTTCTATTAGCCTAAATGCTACACGTTAGGGCCTGTTAGCTCAGCTGGTTAGAGCGTGGTGCTAATAATGCCAACATCATGGGTTCGGTCCCCACAGGGCCAAAGTGTTTTTTGAAAATAGGGAACCTTTATCGGTTTGGAAATTATTTCTGTTGGGACATTTCCAGATGTAACTATTTTCAGGCAATAAAACCACCTTAAATATAGCTGAAATAGCTCAGCTGGAAGAGCGTTAGACTGAAGATCCAAAGGTCCCTGGTTCAATCCTGGGTTTCGGCAAAGTAATTTCAGTACCAAATTCTTTTAGAATGTTGAAAATGTTTATTTTTCAGTTCTATTAGAATCTTAAGGAAACTTTTTGTCTTCTGAGTGAAACCTTTGGGATAACTTCTCCCTACTAGAGTTTCCCGCTTTGATTAAAATTTCCTTGGCCGTTACGGCTGTTTTTCCTTAAATTAGGGAAATGTTTAAATTCTTCGGGTTAAATTGAATGACAAAAAAAAATTTTTTTCTATTAGCCTAAATGCTACGCATTGTGGCCTGTTAGCTCAGCTGGTTAGAGCGTGGTGCTAATAACGCCAAGGTCGTGGGTTCGATCTCCACATGGGCCAAAGTGTTTTTTTGAAAATAGGGAACCTTTGTCGATTTGGAAATTATTTCTGTTGGGACATTTCCAGATTTAACTATTTTCAGGCAAGAAAACCATCTTAAAAAAGGCCGAAATAGCTCAGTTGGAAGAGCATTAGACTGAAGATCTAAAAGTCCCTGGTTCAATCCTGGGTTTCGGCAAAGTAATTTCAGTACCAATTTCTCTTAGAATGTTGAAAATGTTTATTTTTCAGTTCTATTAGAATCTTTAGGAAACTTTTTGTCTTCTGAGTGAAACCTTTGGGATAACTTCTTCCTACTAGAGTTTCTGGCTTTGATTTAAATTTCCTTGGCCGTTACGGCTGTTTTTCCTTAAATTAGGGAAATGTTTAAATTCTTCGGGTTAAATTGGATGACAAAAAAAAACAATTTTTTCTATTAGCCTAAATGCTACGCATTGTGGCCTGTTAGCTCAGCTGGTTAGAGCGTGGTGCTACTAACGCCAAGGTTGGGGTTCGATCTCCACATGGGCCAAAGTGTTTATTTGAAAATAGGGAACCTTTAACGGTTTGGAAGTTATTTCT
Source organism: Danionella cerebrum (assembly GCA_007224835.1). Classification (NCBI taxonomy): domain Eukaryota; kingdom Metazoa; phylum Chordata; class Actinopteri; order Cypriniformes; family Danionidae; genus Danionella; species Danionella cerebrum. The sequence continues at coordinate 453,560 of SRMA01027522.1, read as the reverse complement.
GTTGGGACATTTCCAGATGTAACTATTTTCAGGCAAGAAAACCACCTTAAATATGGCTGAAATAGCTCAGTAGGGAGAGCGTTAGACTGAAGCTCTATAGGTCCCTGGTTCATTCCCAGGTTTCAGCAAAGTAATTTCAGTACTAATTTCTTTTAGAATGTTGAAAATGTTTATTTTTCAGTTCTATTAGAATCTTAAGGAAACTTTTTGTCTTTTGAGTGAAACTTTTGGGATAACTTCTTCCTACTAGAGTTTCTCGCTTTGATTTAAATTTCCTTGGCCGTTACGGCTGTTTTTCCTTAAATTAGGGAAATGTTTAAATTCTTCGGGTTAAATTGGATGACCAAAAAAAAAAATTTTTTCTATTAGCCTAAATGCTACACATTGGGGCCTGTTAGCTCAGCTGGTTAGAGCGTGGTGCTAATAATGCCAACGTCATGGGTTCGATCCCCACATGGGTCAAAGTGTTTTTTGAAAATAGGGAATCTTTATCGGTTATGAAATTATTTCTGTTGGGACATTTCCAGATGTAACTATTTTCAAGAAAACCACCTTAAATATGGCCGAAATAGCGCAGTTGGGAGAGCGTTAGACTGAAGGTTTAAAGGTCCCTGGTTCAATCCCGGGTTTCGGCAAAGTATTTTCAGTACCAATTTCTTTTAGAATGTTGAAAATGTTTATTTTTCAGTTCTATTAGAATCTTAAGGAAACTTTTTGTCTTCTGAGTCAAACCTTTGGGATAACTTCTTCCTACTAGAGTTTCTCGCTTTGATTTAAATTTCCTTGGCCGTTACGGCTGTTTTTCCTTAAACTAGGGAAATGTTTAAATTCTTCGGGTTAAATTGGATGACAAAAAAACAATTTTTTCTATTAGCCTAAATGCTACACGTTAGGGCCTGTTAGCTCAGCTGGTTAGAGTGTGGTGCTAATAATGCCAACATCATGGGTTCGGTCCCCACAGGGGCCAAAGTGTTTTTTGAAAATAGGGAACCTTTATCAGTTTGGAAATTATTTCTGTTGGGACATTTCCAGATGTAACTATTTTCAGGCAATAAAACCACCTTAAATATAGCTGAAATAGCTCAGCTGGAAGAGCGTTAGACTGAAGATCCAAAGGTCCCTGGTTCAATCCTGGGTTTCGGCAAAGTAATTTCAGTACCAAATTATTTTAGAATGTTGAAAATGTTTATTTTTCAGTTCTATTAGAATCTTAAGGAAACTTTTTGTCTTCTGAGTGAAACCTTTGGGATAACTTCTTCCTACTAGAGTTTCTCGCTTTGATTTAAATTTCCTTGGCCGTTATGGCTGTTTTTCCTTAAATTAGGGAAATGTTTAAATTCTTCGGGTTGTATTGGATGACAAAAAAAACAATTTTTTTCTATTAGCCTAAATGCTACACATTGGGGTCTGTTAGCTCAGCTGGTTAGAGCGTGGTGCTCAAAATTCCAAAGTCATGGGTTCGATCCCCACATGGGCCAAAGTGTTTTTTGAAAATAGGGAACCTTTATCGTTTTGGAAATTTTTTCTGTTGGGACATTTCCAGATGTAACTATTTTCAGGCAAGAAAATCAACTTAAATATGGCCGAAATAGCTCAGTTGGGAGAGCATTAGACTGAAGATCTAAAGGTCCCTGGTTCAATCCCGGGTTTCGGCAAAGTAATTTCAGTACCAAATTCTTTTAGAATGTTGAAAATGTTTATTTTTCAGTTCTATTAGAATCTTTAGGAATCTTTTTGTATTCTGAGTGAAACCTTTGGGATAACTTCTTCCTACTAGAGTTTCTCGCTTTGATTTAAGTTTCCTTGGCCGTTACGGCTGTTTTTCCTTAAATTAGGGAAATGTTTAAATTCTTCGGGTTAAATTGGATGACAAAAAAAATATTTTTTTTTTATTAGCCTAAATGCTAGGCTTTGGGGCCTGTTAGCTCAGCTGGTTAAAGTGTGATGCTAATGACGCTGAAGTCGTGGGTTCGATCCCCACATGGGCCAAAGTGTTTTTTGAAAATAGGGAACCTTTATCGTTTTGTTAATTATTTCTGTTGGGACATTTCCACATGTAACTATTTTCAGGCAAGAAAATCAACTTAAATATGGCGGAAATAGCTCAGTTGGGAGAGCGTTAGACTGAATATCTAAAGGTCCCTGGTTCAATCCTGGGTTTCGGCAAAGTAATTTCAGTACCAAATTCTTTTAGAATGTTAAAAATGTTTATTTTTCAGTTCTATTAGAATCTTAAGGAAACTTTTTGTCTTCTGAGTGAAACCTTTGGGATAACTTCTTCCTACTAGAGTTTCTCGCTTTGATTTAAATTTCCTTGGCCGTTACGGCTGTTTTTCCTTAAATTAGGGAAATGTTTAAATTCTTCGGGTTAAATTGGATGACAAAAAAAATATTTTTTTTTTCATTAGCCTAAATACTAGGCTTTGGGGCCTGTTAGCTCAGCTGGTTAAAGTGTGATGCTAATGACGCTGAAGTCGTGGGTTCGATCCCCACATAGGCCAAAGTGTTTTTTGAAAATAGGGAACCTTTATCGTTTTGTTAATTATTTCTGTTGGGACATTTCCACATGTAACTATTTTCAAGCAAGAAAATCAACTTAAATATGGCCGAAATAGCTCAGTTGGGAGAGCGTTAGACTGAAGATCTAAAGGTCCCTGGTTTAATCCTGGGTTTCGGCAAAGTAATTTCAGTACCAATTTCTTTCAGAATGTTGAAAATGTTTATTTTTCAGTTCTATTAGAATCTTAAGGAAACTTTTTGTCTTCTGAGTGAAAACTTTGGGATAACTTCTTTCTACTAGAGTTTCTCGCTTTGATTTAAGTTTCCTTGGCCGTTACGGCTGTTTTTCCTTAAATTAGGGAAATGTTTAAATTCTTCGGGTTAAATTGGATGACAAAAAAAATATTTTTTTTTATTAGCCTAAATGCTAGGCTTTGGGGCCTGTTAGCTCAGCTGGTTAGAGTGTGATGCTAATGACGCTGAAGTCGTGGTTCGATCCCCACATGGGCCAAAGTGTTTTTTGAAAATAGGGAACCTTTATCGTTTTGTTAATTATTTCTGTTGGGACATTTCCACATGTAACTATTTTCAGGCAAGAAAATCAACTTAAACATGGCCGAAATAGCTCAGTTGGGAGAGCCTTAGACTGAAGAACTAAAGGTCCCTGGTTCAATCCTGGGTTTTGGCAAAGTAATTTCAGTACCAATTTCTTTTAGAATGTTGAAAATGTTTATTTTTCAGTTCTATTAGAATCTTAAGGAAACTTTTTGTCTTCTGAGTGAAAATTTTGGGATAACTTCTTCCTACTAGAGTTTCTCGCTTTGATTTAAATTTCCTTGGCCGTTACGGCTGTTTTTCCTTAACTTAGGGAAATTTTTAAAATCTTCGGGTTAAATTGGATGACATAAAAAAAAATTTCTATTAGCCTAAATACTACACATTGGGGCCTGTTAGATCAGCTGGTTAGAAGGTGGTGCTAATAACGCCAAGGTCGTGGTTTCGATCCCCACATGGGCTAAAGTGTTTTTTGAAAATAGGGAACCTTTATCGTTTTGTTAATTATTTCTGTTGGGACATTTCCACATGTAACTATTTTCAGGCAAGAAAATCAACTTAAATATGGCCGAAATAGCTCAGTTGGGAGAGCATTAGACTGAAGATCTAAAGGTCCCTGGTTCAATCCCGGATTTCGGCAAAGTAATTTCAGTACCAATTTCTTTTAGAATGTTGAAAATGTTTATTTTTCAGTTCTATTAGAATCTTAAGGAAACTTTTTGTCTTCTGAGTGAAACCTTTGGGATAACTTCTTCCTACTAGAGTTTCTCGCTTTGATTTAAATTTCCTTGGCCGTTACGGCTGTTTTTCCTTAAATTAGGAAATGTTTAAAATCTTCGGGTTAAATTGGATGACAAAAAAAAACAAATTTTTCTATTAGCCTAAATGCTATACATTGGGGCCTGTTAGCTCAGCTGGTTAGAGCGTGGTGCTAATAACGCCAAGGTTGTGGGATCGATCCCCACATGGGCCAAAGTGTTTTTTAAAAATAGGGAACCTTTATCATTTTGTTAATTATTTCTGTTGGGACATTTACACATGTAACTATTTTGAGGCGAGAAAATCAACTTCAATGTGGCCGAAATTGCTCAGTTGGGAGAGTTTTTGACTGCAGATCTAAAGGTCCCTGGTTCAATCCCGGGTTTCGGCAAAGTAATTTCAGTACCAATTTCTTTTAGAATGTTGAAAATGTTTATTTTTCAGTTCTTTTAGAATCTTAAGGAAACTTTTTGTCTTCTGAGTGAAAACTTTGGGATAACTTCTTCCTACTAGAGTTTCTCGCTTTGATTTAAATTTCCTTGGCCGTTATGGCTGTTTTTCCTTAAATTAGGGAAATGTTTAA
>SRMA01027522.1:408539-449144 GCA_007224835.1 Danionella cerebrum | reverse complement strand
TGGATTTATTAAAAGTGATGAATGGAATGCTCGTGGGTAGTGCAGTCTTTAAGTGCGCGGTGCTCGTGTCCTCTTTCTTCGTGGTGCTCTTCCCAGTCCCAGGTGTGCTCTCGTGCTCGGTGCCCAGATGAAACGGTGCGGTGGGGGACGGTGCCGTCGTCTGGTCTTCACGGGCTGTCTAGAGGTAGAGAGAGGGAGAGAGAGGAGTTAGCCGCTGCACTCTTCGGAGGTTCTGCTCACCCTGGCTTCCTCTGCTCTCTCTCTTATGCTGCCGCGCTAATGATGCGCGGCTGCTCCCGATCTCCCTGTGACGACGGGCGCCAGGTGTTTTCATTTTATGCCAGGACCGCGCTGATTGGAATGGACTCCCGTCACACTCCCCCCCCCCCCAAACGTTGTCCTGGTGGGTCCTGAAATGTATCACAGAAAGATTGGGTATCAAGGGTGGGTGGGGAGTGACCCCCGACAAACCTGCGTAGCCGGCCCAGATCCGGGATAGGCCATCGGCGTTGCCGTTGTCGGCCCCAGCCCGATGACGGACTTCAAATTGGAAGTCCTGGAGCGCGAGGAACCAGCGGGTCACCCGAGTGTTGGTGTCTTTCGCTCTGGCCATCCATTGGAGTGGGGCGTGGTCTGTCAGGAGGGTGAACCGCCGGCCCAGGAGATAGTATTTCAGCTCCAGGACTGCCCACTTGACGGCCAGGGCCTCCTTCTCAACGGCCGCATACCGGGTCTCGGCCGGGTTCAGCTTCCTGCTGATGAAGATCACAGGGTGTTCCTCACCTTCCTGCAGTTGGGACAGGACGGCTCCCAACCCTGTGTTGGAGGCGTCAGTCTGTAGCAGGAAGGGGCAGTAAAGTCAGGCGCTCGGAGTACCGGTTCCATCGTGAGCGCCTGCTTTATGCTCTGAAACGTCCCCTCCAGTTCCGGAGTCCATACGATCTTCTCCGGCTGCCCCTTCCTGGTCAGGTTTGTCAGGGGGGCGGCGATAGAGGAGAAGTTGGGGATAAAGCATCGATAATACCCCGCCAACCCCAGGAAGGCTCGTACCTGGGTCTTTGTGGTGGGGCGAGGGGCTTGCTGGATGGCTTCAATCTTTTTATCCTGTGGGCGGATCACGCCGCGCCCCACCCGGAATCCCAGGTATGACGCATCAGCTTGGGCAAGGTGGCATTTGCGGGGGTTGACGGTGAGTCCGGCTTCCCGGAGCTCCGTGAGCACCCTCCGCAGCCGGTCCAGATGGTCGTCCCACGCCTCCGAGTGGATAACCACATCATCCAGGTATGCGGCGGCGTAGGTCTGGTGTGGGCGAAGCAGTATATCCATCATGCGCTGGAATGTGGGCGGGGCTCCATGCAGGCCGAAGGGGAGACGTCGGTACTGCCAGTGGCCTGATGGTGTCGAGAAGGCAGTCTTGGGCCTGTCTTCTGCGGCCACTGGCACCTGCAAGTAGCCTTTGGTGAGGTCTAGGGTGGAAATGTACCGTGCCCTCCCTATACGATCCAGGAGCTCATCCACTCGGGGCATGGGGTAGTTGTCGAATTCCGAGACTTCGTTCAGTCTTCGGAAATCGTTGCAGAAGCGGAGGGTGCCGTCGGGTTTAGGGACCATCACGATGGGGCTGGACCACGGGCTCCGGGATGGCTCTAATATCCCCAACTTCAGCATTTGTTGGATTTCCTCCTCTATAGCCTGCCGACGGGCTTCCGGTACTCTGTAGGGCCGTTGCCGGATGATGACTCTTGGTTGGGTCCTAATGTGGTGCTCGACAACGTTGGTCTGCCCTGGCTGATCGGAGAACACATCCTGGAACTGACTGACCAGGTGCTGCAGCTCCTTCTTCTGGGCAGCCGAGAGGTCTTCACTGGAGTTCACTACCACCGGGGAATAGGAGGCGAGTGCGGCCAGTTGATCTCTGGTCCCCACCCACTTTTTCAGGAGGTTTATGTGGTACAGTTTCTCCGGTTGTCTTTTCCCTGGTTGCCGTACTTTATAATTGACGTCGCCGACTTTTTCTGTGATGGTGTATGGCCCCTGCCACTTGGCCAAAAACTTGCAGGCGGAGGTGGGGACCAGGACCATCACTCGGTCCCCCGGCTGGAACTCCCGAGGCTGGGCTGCCCGATTAAAGTGCCGTTGTTGGGCTTGCTGCGCCTGGACCAGGTGTTCCCGGATTAACGGCATGACCCGCTCGATGTTCTGACGCATCTGGGTCACGTGTTCGACCACAGAGCGGAGCGCTACCGGCTGCTGCTCCCACGCATCTCGGGCGACGTCTAGGAGGCCCCTTGGTTGACGGCCGAACAACAACTCAAATGGGGTAAACCCGGTGGAGGCTTGGGGTACCTCCCGGATGCCGAAGAGGACATAGGGGATCATTCGGTCCCAGTCGCGTCTGTCTTCAGCGGCCACCTTTTTTAACATTCTCTTAAGGGTCTGATTGAATCTCTCGACCAGGCCATCTGTCTGGGGGTGGTAGACCGAGGTGCGGAGCTGGTCGACCTTTAGCAGCCGGCAGAGGTCAGCCATCAGCCAGGACATGAAGGGGGTTCCCTGATCAGTCAGGATCTGGCTGGGGATGCCCACCCGGCTGAACAGCAGGAACAGCTCGTGCGCGATGTTCTTCGCGGTGGCTTTGCGTAGGGGCACGGCTTCCGGATACCGGGTGGCGTAGTCCACGATGACCAGGATGTGCTCATGGCCACGGGCAGACTTCGGCAATGGCCCCACTAAGTCCATCCCAATCCTCTCAAAGGGCACCCCTATGATGGGGAGTGGAATCAGTGGACTGGGGGGAGGCGTTCGCGGTGATGTCTTCTGGCATGTAGGACATGAATTGCAGAACGCTTTTACCTCGCCGTCAATCCCCGGCCAATGGAAGCGGTCTCGGATCCGCTGGGTCGTGTTTCCTGCTCCCAGGCCATTGGGTGGGAGTGCGCAAGCTCCAACACCGTCTCCGTCTTCGACCGGGGGACGACGAGTAGCTCCTTAATCTCCCCCCATCGTTCGGCGACGCAGTAGAGCAGACCATCCTTCACGATGAAGTGCGGGAGAGGATGGGGCCCGGGTTGGAGTTCCTGTCCCTCAGCCACGCGCACCTGAGCCCAACAGTGCTTCAGCCGGTCATCTTCGTGCTGCTCGCGGCTGAAGGACCCCCCTCGTGTAACTCGCTGGAACACATCATAGAAGAGGTTAGCAGAGGGAGGGGCGGACTCACCATCTCTCCCGCTATCCGACACTAGGGTGACAGCCGGGTTGGATGAAGCCTCCTCCTGCGACGGGGTTGGGCGGCTCCCTCCAGGGCTGACGGGTCGGTGGGTGGCGGCGGTGAGCAGGCCTGCGAACCCGGGGAAATTCCTGCCGAGGAGTACTGGCACAGGTAGGTTTTTTACTAAACCCACCTCGACCATCCAGGTCTTCCCTCTGGCCTGGAGCTGAACGTCGCGGGCCTTCACCTCTCGGGTTTCTCCGTGGACGCACGTTAGAGGCAGTATGGCATGGGTTTCCGGTCGAGGTGGGAGGAGCTGACTCCTCAGCAGGCTCACGGAACTCCCCGAGTCCAACAACGCGTGATAGCGGCGTCCATTGACCCTCACCGTCCCTCCCGGGGCTCCTTCCGGCAACCGATGGTGGAATCCACAACCCGCCAGCCATTTCTTCTTGGGGGGGGATGGTGGATCCGTAGGCATCGGTTCGTCGTGGGGAAAGGGAGCCGCCGGTCTGCTCTCTGGTCGCGGGGTGCCCTCTGGCGGACGCGGGTCCTGGACCACCCTCCGGGGGTACGATGGCGCACGCTCTCCGGGGTCGTCGCGGTGGGCCACCTCCGCCAGCTCAATGGCCTCTACGGCCTCCCATAACGTGGTTGGGTTTCTCATTCGAACCGCCTGCTTCTGTGTGCGAGGAAGTGCTCTCAACAGCTTGTCCAGCACCACGCGTTCAACGACCTGGCTGGCGGAGGGGCTTCCTTCGAGCAGCCAGAGTCGGGCGAGGCGGGATAGGTCAGCGGCTTGAGCGCGCGCTGGCCGGCGAGGGCGATATTCCCAGCCGTGGAAATGCTGTGCCGCGGAGATGGGAGATAGGCCCAGTCGTGCGAGTATTTCTCTTTTGAGCTCTTCATAATCATCACGTACGCTGGAGTCCAGAGAAAAGAAAGCTCGTTGCGCCTCGCCGGTCAGCAGCGGTGCCAGCGCCCGTGCCCACTCGTCTCTTGGCCACCCTTCCGATCCTGCAGTGGATTCAAAGAGCTGGAGGTAGGATTCGACGTCATCGTGGGGAGTCAGCTTTTGGAGAAGCCGCATAGCCTGAGCTCTCACATCGGGAAGCGGGATTTGCACCCTGAAGATCGCTAACCTTCCGCTCCGTTTCGCTCTACTGCTTCGCCAGGAACTCGACGATTTGTCGTTGTCGGATGGTCATCTCAGCCAGGTGTTTGACGATGTCTTCCATTTTGGAGAGCGTCGCACACCGTACTCACTGTGAATCCAGAAAAAAATGAAAAAAAGAGAAAAAAAAACTGCAGGGTTAAATATCCGGGTTGTAGAAACGCTTGAGTGTGATCCCCCCCTGGGTGTTATACCCGCATTCTCCACCAGTTGTCGCAGGAGAGGGATCACACAACAAGGTTTTTAACAGAAAAGTTCCCCGGAGGGTGGATTTATTAAAAGTGATGAATGGAATGCTCAAGGGTTGTGCAGTCTTTAAGTGCTCGGTGCTCGTGTCCTCTTTCTTCGTGGTGCTCTTCCCAATCCCAGGTGTGCTCTCGTGCTCGGTGCCCAGATGAAACGGTGCGGTGGGGGACGGTGCCGTCGTCTGGTCTTCACGGGCTGTCTGGAGGTAGAGAGAGAGAGAGGAGTTAGCCGCTGCACTCTTCGGAGGTTCTGCTCGCTCTGGCTTCCTCTGCTCTCTCTCTTATGCTGCCGCGCTAATGATGCGCGGCTGCTCCCGATCTCCCTGTGACGACGGGCGCCAGGTGTTTCCATTTTATGCCAGGACCGCGCTGATTGGAATGGACTCCCGTCACAAATGTAAAAGTTACTTACTTTTTTAAAATCTGCACATTCCTTGCAAATGATATTTTTAATTCTAGGGTTTTTCTTTTTGTGTTTTTAATTAAAAATAGAAAAAAAAAACACAATTTTTAAAGTATTCAAAGTCTTGTCAAAGAGTTTTATCATTTTAGAGTTTTTCTAGTTGTGTTTTTATTTAAAAAATGTAAAAGTTACCTACTTTTTTTAAATGATGCACATTCCTTGATAAGGATTATTTTAATTCTAGAGTTTTGCTTTTTGTGTTTTTATTTAAAAAAAGACAAAAACTATCATTTTTTAAAGGATTCAAAGTCTTGGCAAAGAGTTTTATCATTGTAGAGTTTTTCTAGTTGTGTTTTTATTTAAAAAATGTAAAAGTTACTTACTTTTTTTTAAATGATGGACATTCCTTGTGTAGCGGGGTGAAGGATCACACGACAATGATTAGTGTAATAAAGTGCCCGGAGGGTGGATTTTTTTCACACAAAAAGACAGTGTTCTTCGGTGATGGTGAGTTCTTCGTGCTTGTTCCCCTTTTGTGCCCATGCTCTGGTCCTGTGTAGCAGTGAAGTGAAGTGAAGGAGTTCCCGGAAAAGTGTTCCCATTGGTCTCAGCTGCTTTCTGGAGGGAGAGAGAAGAGCCTTTAATGTCTGTCATCTAGCCTGGTCGAAGCGCCATTGGCTTGGGTCTCTTCTCTCTCTTATCTGGTCCCACTGATTGCCGGCAGCTGAGGCTAGGTGGCCGTTGATTGCGGGGTCAGGTAGTAATGGATTTTACCCAGCCGGACAGCGATGGAGGTGGACACCCGTCACATCACGGTTAAGGATAAAACTGTGACCATTTTGAATGTGTTATGTTAATCTGTGAAGTGTTTGATGTGCTATATGTTTGAGTTTATGTTCAGTTTACAAACATACATTAAAATAAATACACTCACACAGTCATTTTGCACAACATTTATTGGAAAACACACTGCATTCACTTACCATTTTTCATTTTCAGAATCAAACCTGTTCATTTCAAAACCCGGTCATTTTATACTCAATCTTTACCATGCCATACTGTTCCACCATCTTGGATGATGACATCATCAAGGTCACAAAATCATTTTTCTGTTAACTTGTTTGTTTTGCAATGTTTTGTCTAAATTGTGTTATGAATAAGTGTATTTTGAGTTTGTATGTGCTTTACTGTTTTTATTCATTTTTGCTCTGTTTCTGCTCATAGCAGTAAAATTTTTCCACCACATGAACTTATGAAATGGTATGATCCAGGGGCGGAGCCTACAACATAAAAGGGCTCCCAGACTTCCATTTTGCGTGGGTTGTTGTAGAAGTATGGTGTGTCGGTGTCGTCAAATGCAAGTAGCTATAAATATTGTCGTGTCTTTCTTGCTTTGTTTTGGATGTTTTTTCTGGGGAGTTTTTGTTTTTCTGGGATTTTTGCACCAATAAAAAAAACTACATTTTTGTTACATCTACAGAGTTTTTGTTGTTTTTGTCACTCGAGCCTCCCACCGTCAGGCTAACCCCTAACATTTGGTGTCAGAAGTAATTTTTTTTTGGGAGAGTGACATTAACTTAAAAGTTGGTGACAGAAGAACATATTGGAGTGGTTCCCAATATGCCACCCAGGAAGAAGGAACAGTTGTCAGCTGACCCTGATCTGGATACCCAAGGTGCAACGTGTGGAAGTCCAGGGCAACCTGAGGACATGCCTAACCCCACAGGTGATGCTGCACTTACAGCATTAGCAGGAATGTTCCAATCATTCCTACATTATCAAAAGGACCGAGATGAGAGGCAAGAAAGAGAATCTGCTCGACGGGAACAACAATTTAAGGTCCTAACACATCAAGTCACACAGATGCAGTTGGATCTGGAACGTGCCCGGATAGGAGCTCTCCCTACTGAACGGTCAGCAAATCGCGTTTTCGACATGATTCCTCAATTACCAAGATTGCAAGACACTGACGATATTGAACATTTTCTTACCACTTTTGAGAGAATGGCAGAGGTGTACAAGTGGCCGAAGGAAGACTGGGCTGTTCATCTGGTTCCCCTTCTCACTGGCAACGCAAGAAGTGCTTTTGTTGCCATCTCACCTGCCTACATGTCTGACTACAAAAAAAGTCAAGGAATTCATCCTCAAAAAGTATGAAATCAATGCAGAAACCTACAGGCTGAGATTTAGAACATTGAACACACCCGCTGAAGAGTCACCCATGGAATTGTATGTCTGTCTCAAGGATCTGTTCTGTAAGTGGGTGAAGTTTGAGGAAAGCAGCAAAAAGGACTTAATGCAGATTATTGTGTTGGAGCAGTTTATGAGAGTGCTCTACCCTGAAGTTAAAACCTGGGTGAAGGAAAGAGATCCTAGCACGGCAGAAGAAGCAGCTAAACTGGTAGAAGCCTTTGTTGCAGCTCGTAAAGGATTCTTTGGTGTCTTCAGATATGCTGGCAATCTACAAGCAAGAGGTAAGTCTGAGGGGTTGGGAGAAAGTTCGTACTCTCATAGTCAAGGTCAGATCTTACATCCCACCCACTCAAAGCCCATACCTCCAAAAGCTACAGCACCTGTAGACACACCTCACACGCCTACTACTGAGGTTATTTGTTACAACTGTGGTAAACCAGGTCACACTAGTCCTCAGTGTCCGCTTAAAAAGCCTAAATCTGCTAGGTTGTGTTATGTACCCAGACCCAACCCTACAACTGGTAAGATCAGCAAAGAACCCACCATAACTGTTTTATTAAATGGAAAACCACTTAAAGCCCTAGTAGACACAGGTTGTGCAAGAACCCTAGTACAGGCACAATACGTAGCAAGGGATTCTTGGTGTGAAGATACTGTAACAGTGTGTTGTGTCCATGGGGACAAGGCAGAGTTACCCACTGCTGAAGTTTACATTGAAATAAATTACCAACCTTATTTGATGAATGTTGGTGTTGCTACTAATTTGCCATATCCAGTGTTGCTCGGTACTGATATGCCAGTTTTAGCAGATCTGGTAAAGGAAATAACCTGGTGTGGTGTGGTTACTAGAGCTCAAGCCCCAAAGGTAACCCCTGCATCCAATAATTCTGTGCAGAGTACACTAGGTGAACTGCCATTCTTCAATGAAGAGAGTATAAGTGAAGCACAGGTCTCAAAGGAAGACAAACTTATGAGACGAAGGAATTGGGCTGCAGATCTGATTGAGAGTTCAGAGCAGCCACAGTTTGAGCCTGAAATAAAAGAAACCGAAGTAGGCATTTCCAACGATCTAGAGAAACAACAGAGAGAGGATCAAACATTGTCTGAGTGCTTTCAAAAAGCCAGCAATGGTTCAGTATTGAGTTCCTTGTGTGGTGAGATGTTTTTGATTAAAAACAATCTCCTGTATAGACAAACTGAGGAGGATGGAACACAGCTGTTAGTACCAAAGGAATACCGTAAAAAAATTATGGAATTAGGACATTCAATTCCATGGGCAGGCCATTTAGGGTTCATGAAAACTCTAATGAGGATATCTAAGAGGTTTTATTGGCCAGGCATGTATACAGAGGTTAAGGATTATTGTAAATCTTGCCCAGAATGTCAGCTCACATTAGGCAGAGCACCTGCTATTGCACCTCTAGTACCTATTCCTGCTGTAGAGACACCTTTTGAAAGAATAGGGGTGGATATTGTGGGTCCGGTTGAAAGAAGCCAGAGAGGTAACAGATTTATACTAGTAATCTGTGATTATGCAACCAGGTACCCTGAGGCATACCCTCTGAGAGAAGTTACTGCCAAACAGATTGCAGCAGCATTAGTACATTTTTTCTCACATGTAGGCATTCCTAGAGAGGTGTTGACCGATCAAGGTACAAATTTCATGAGTCGCACGTTGCAACATGTGTATCAGTTACTAGGCATCAAGAGAGTACGAACAACTCCCTATCACCCCAGACTGATGGACTGGTAGAACGTTTCAATCAAACCTTGAAAAGCATGCTAAAGAAGTTTGTTTCAGAATCTGGCAAAGACTGGGACAAGTGGCTACCTTACCTGTTGTTTGCTTATCGCGAAGTTCCTCAGGCGGCTACAGGGTTTTCACCATTTGAGCTGATTTTTTCACATCATGTCAGAGGCCCCTTGGATGTGTTGAGAGACAGCTGGGAAGCTAACGACAAGCCACGGAAGCAAAACCTCCTCTCTTATGTCCTGAAGATGAGAGAACAGCTACAGCAAGTTTCAGCTTTGGCCCATAAGAACATACCAGATTCACAACTCAAGCAGAAAGTATGGTATGACCAGAAAGCCAGAGAAATATCGTTCAAACCAGGAGACCAGGTTCTCTTACTGTTACCCACATCAGAGAACAAACTGTTGGCAAAATGGCAAGGTCCCTATCAGGTGAAAAGGAAACTCAGTCCAGTCACCTATGAGATTGAGATACCATCCAGGAAAAACCCTCTTCAGACCTTCCATATCAACATGCTGAAACAGTGGCATGTTCGAATCTCTCAGCCAAATTCATCACATGATCTCGTGAAAGAACTCTTGCTCAGACAAGTGGAAGAAGAGAAGAAAACCGAAGAGCAGTACTTACCTGTTCATCAAAGAGACTGCCATTTGGACCTTCAACATCTGTCACCTGAACAACAGCAACAGCTACTAAACTGCATACCTGAGAAACTGTTCCTAGACACACCTGGAAGAACAAACCTTGTCCAACACCACATCCATTTGAAAGACTCTACACCGATTCGGCAACCAGTCTACAGAGTGCCGGAAAGACTGTTACAAGTCATGCAACAGGAGTTGAACATAATGCAGGAACTGGAAGTTATAGAGCCATCATCCAGTGAGTGGAACAACCCCATCGTTCTTGTACCAAAAAAGGATGGGTCCCTCAGATTCTGCCTGGATTTCAGAAAACTCAACTCTGTGAGTAAATTTGATCCATACCCCATGCCTAGAGTTGATGAACTTGTGGAAAAACGAAGTAAAGCAAAGTTCCTTACAACCCTGGATCTCTGCAAAGGGTACTGGCAAGTCCCTTTATCCCAAGATAGTAAAGAACTGACCGCATTTAAAACTCCATTTGGGCACTACCACTTCTGTATGCTTCCTTTTGGTCTCCATGGGGCACCTGCCATTTCCCAGAGGATGATTATCAGATCCTGCATGGGACGGAGGCATTCGCTGCAGCATATCTGGATGACATAATCATCTTCAGCACATCCTGGCAGGACCACCTGAAGCATCTTGAGGAGGTACTATCAAGGATAAGGTCCGCTGGATTTACCATCCGTCCAGACAAGTGTGCAATGGCCAAAGAGGAGACTTCTTACCTAGGGTATGTACTGGGACATGGTGTTATCCGTCCAAAAGTAGGGAAAATCGAAGCCATCAGACAAGCAGAACGTCCAACTACCAAGAAGCAGGTACGAGCGTTTCTTGGTTTGGTAGGCTGGTATAGAAGGTTTATCCCCAACTTTTCAAAAAGAGCTTTGGCTCTAACTGAGTTGACCAAGAAAACAAAGCCTAATGCCATTAAGTGGTCAACTGATTGTGAAAGTGCCTTCATAGACTTAAGAGACGCTTTATGCAATGAGACAGTGTTGCAAAGCCCAGACTTTGATAAACTTTTCACAGTGCAGACTGATGCATCAGAACGTGGTCTCGGAGCTGTACTGTTGCAAGGGGAGCAAGGGCAACTTTAAACCCATTGCTTTTATTAGTAGGAAGCTTCTTCCCTGAGAAACACGATATTCAACAGTGGAGAAAGAGTGCCTGGAAGTTAAATGGGCCTTGGACTCTTTTAAATACTACCTTTTAGGTAGAAAATTTGACTTAGAAACTGATCATAGAGCCTTGATATGGTTAAATCAGATGAAGGATACAAATGCCCGAATTACACGGTGGTTTTTGGCCCTCCAACCATTTCAGTTTAAGGTGTCCTATAGGAGTGGCCCTGAGAACTCTGCAGCTGATTTCCTCTCTAGGACACCACAAAGGGTGTCTCGGGAAGGGGGAGGAAATGTCATAGTTGGATAAAACTGTGACCATTTTGAATGTGTTCTGTTAATCTGTGAAGTGTTTGGTGTGCTATATGTTTGTGTTTATGTTCAGTTTAGAAACATACATTGAAATAAATACACTCACACAGTCATTTTGCACAACATTTATTGGAAAACACACTGCATTCACTTACCATTTTTCATTTTCAGAATCAAACCTGTTCATTTCAAAACCCGGTCTTTTTATACTCAATCTTTACCATGCCATACTGTTCCACCATCTTGGATGATATCATCAAGGTCACAAAAACATTTTTCTGTTAACTTGTTTGTTTTGCAATGTTTTATCTAAATTGTGTTATGAATAAGTGTATTTTGAGTTTGTATGTGCTTTACTGTTTTTATTCATTTTTGCTCTGTTTGTGCTCATAGCAGTAAAATTTTTCCACCACATGAACTTATGAAATGGTATGATCCAGGGGCGGAGCCTACAACATAAAAGGGCTCCCAGACTTCCATTTTGTGTGGGTTGTTGTAGGAGTATGGTGTGTCGGTGTCGTCAAATGCAAGTAGCTATAAATATTGTCGTGTCTTTCTCGCTTTGTTTTGGATGTTTTTTCTGGGGAGTTTTTGTTTTTCTGGGATTTTTGCACCAATAAAAAAACTACATTTTTGTTACATCTACAGAGTTTTTGTTGTTTTTGTCACTCGAGCCTCCCACTGTCAGGCTAACCCCTAACACCCCCCCAAGCGATGTCCTGGTCCGTCCTGAAACATATTGACTTTGTATGTTGGGGAATTAGGGGAGGGTGGGGAGTGACCCCTGACAGACCTGCATATCCAGCCCAGATCCGCGACAGTACTTCAGCTCCAGGACTGCCCACTTGACGGCCAGGGCTTCCTTTTCCAGAGCTGCGTACCGCGTCTCGGCTGGGCTCAGCTTCCTGCTGATATAGAGCACAGGGTGTTCCTCACCTTCCTGGACTTGCGACAGAACGGCTCCCAACCCTGTGTCTGAAGCGTCCATTTGGAGCAGGAAGGGGCAGTTAAAGTCCGGCGCTCGCAATACTGGCTCGGTGGTGAGGGCTGTCTTGATGCTGCGGAAGGACTTTTCCAGTTCCGGAGTCCAAGTTACCTTTTCCGGCTGCCGCTTCCTGGTCAGGTCTGTAAGGGGGGCGGCTAGGGAGGAAAAGTTGGGGATAAAGCAGCAGTAATATCCCGCCAACCCCAGGAAGGCTCGTACCTGGGTCTTGGTGCTGGGTCGCGGGGCCTCCTGGATGGATGCCACCTTCCTCTCCTGAGGCCGGATCATCCCTCGACCCACTCTGAACCCCAGGTACTGGGCGTCGAACAGAGCCAGGTGACACTTTTGGGGGTTGGCAGTCAACCCTGCTTGCCGGAGCTCCGTGAGCACCCTCCGCAGATGGTCCAGGTGTTCCTCCCATGTCTCCGAGTGGATCACGACGTCATCCAGGTAGGCGGCGGCATAGGCATGTTGGGGCCGGAGTAAGATGTCCACCATCCTCTGGAACGTCGCGGGCGCCCCATGGAGACCGAAGGGAAGACGACAGTACTGCCAGTGGCCAGTAGGTGTCGAGAAGGCCGTCTTCACCTTGTCTTCTGGGGAGAGCGGAACCTGCCAGTACCCCTTTGTTAGGTCCAGTGTTGAGATGTATTGGGCTCTCCCCAGGCGATCCAGGAGTTCATCCACTCAGGGCATGGGGTAGCCGTCAAACTCAGACACTTCGTTCAGACGTCTAAAGTCGTTGCAAAAGCGGAGGGTGCCATCCGGTTTGGGAACCATCACGATCGGGCTGGACCATGGGCTCCGGGATGGTTCGATGATCCCCAACTTCAGCATTTGTTTTATTTCCTCCTCTATAGCCTACCGACAGGCTTCCGGAACTCTATAGGGCCGTTGCCGGACGATGACTCCGGGTGGCGTCCTGATAGAGTGTTGTACCACGTTGGTCTGCCCGGGGAGGTGGGAGAACACATCATCGAACTGACTGACCAGGTGCTGCAGCTCTTTCTTCTGGGCAGCCGACAGATCCGGGTTGGTGTCGACCACTACTGGGGAGATGGAGGCGAGGGCAGTGAGCTGGTCCCTGGTCCCCACCCATTTCTTCAGGAGGTTAACGTGGTAGATCTGTTCGAGTTGTCGTCTACCAGGTTGTCTCACCCTGTAGTTTATGGGGCCCACTCTCTCGACTATGGTATATGGGCCCTTCCACTTGGCCAGGAATTTGCATGCGGAGCATGCGGAGGTGGGGACCAACACCATCACTCGCTCTCCAGGTTGGAACTCCCGGGGTTGGGCTGCCCGGTTGAAGTGGCGTTGCTGGGCCTGCTGTGCCTTCACCAGATGTTCCCGGACCATTGGCATGACCCGCTCGATCTTTTCATCTGGGTAACGTGCTCAACCACAGAGCGGAGCGCTACCAGCTGCTGCTCCCAAGCGTCACGGGCCACATCCAGCAGGCCTCTGGGTTGACGGCCAAAGAGTAGTTCAAACTGTGTGAAACCAGTGGACGCTTGAGGGACCTCCCTGATGCCGAAGAGGACGTATGGCGGCATTTGGTCCCAGTCCTTTCGGTCATCGGCTGCTACCTTTTTTAGCATCCTCTTCAGCGTCTGGTTGAACCGCTCCACAAGGCCGTCAGTCTGGGGATGGTAAACCGAGGTGCGGAGTTGCTTCACCTTCAGCAGCCGGCAGAGGTCAGCCATGAGCCGGGACATGAATGGGGTACCCTGGTCTGTCAGAATCTGGCTGGGGATGCCTACCCGGCTGAATAATAGGAAGAGCTCCTTTGCAATGTTCTTAGCGGTGGCCTTCCGGAGAGGGACAGCTTCAGGGTACCGGGTAGCATAGTCCACGATGACGAGGATGTGTTCGTGGCCCCGAGCAGACTTTGGCAACGGCCCTACTAGGTCCATTCCAATACACTCAAAAGGCACCTCGATGATGGGCAGCGGGATGAGCGGACTGGGGGGAGGTGTCCATGGCGACGTAATCTGGCATGTCGGACATGCTCGGCAGAAGACCTTGACCTCTCCTTCGAGGCCCGGCCAGAGGAACCGGTCCCGGATTCTCTGGGTGGTGTTCGCTGCCCCTAGCTGGCCAGCCATCGGGTGCGCGTGCGCCAGTTCCATCACTGTTTCCGTCTTTGCCTTGGGTACAACCAGGAGATGTTTCACCTCCCCCCTTCGCTCAGCGACACAATAGAGATGACCGTCCTTTATGATGAAATGCGGGAGAGGATGGGGCCCTGGTTGGAGGTCTTGTCCTTCAGCCACACGCACTTGCGACCAACAGTGCTTGAGTCGGTCGTCCTGATGAAGGATCCCCCTCTAGTCACCTGCTGGAACACATTATAGAATAGGTTAGCTGTAGAGGGGGTGGACTCACCATCTCTCCCGCTGTCGGTCGTCAGTAGGGCAGGCTGGGTGGGCTTTTGACGTCTCCGTCTCCTGGGGCGGCGGCTCCCTTCAGGGCTGACTGGTCGGTGAGCAGCGGCGGTGAGGAGGCGGTCGAATCCCGGGAAGTTCCTGCCGATGACTACAGGTACCGGCAGCCTTCTTATTAGCCCCACCTCAATCGGCCAGGTTTGCCGGCTGCACTGATTCGGATCTGCCAAGCCTTCACTCGTCGGGTGTCTCCGTGCACGCAGGTTAACGGCAGCTCTGCATGTGCATCCGACCGAGGTGGGAGGATGTTGCTGCGGATTAGGCTGACAGTACTTCCAAAGTCTAACAGCGCCTGGTATACCTGGCCTTGGATCCTCACCGTCGTTCCCGGAGCGTCTTCTGGCGGGTGGTCGTGCATGCTGCAACCCGCCAGCCACTTCTTCGTTGGGGGTGAGTGAGGTTCCGATGGCATGGGTTCGTCCGTGGGAAAGGGAGCCGCTGGTCTACTCTCAGGTCACTGGGTGCCCCTTGGCGCTCGCTGGTCTTGAACCACCCTCCGGGAGTACGGCAGTGCGCTCTCTCTAGGCTCCCGGATTTGTGCCGCCTCTGCCAGCTCGAGTGCCTCTACCACGTCCCAGATTGTGCCGGGGTTCCTCATGCTCACAGCTTGACGCTGTGGGCGTGGAAGGGCTCTCATCATGCAGTCCATGACTACACGTTCTACTACTTGGCTGGCGGAGGGGTTACCTTCCAGCAACCACAGGCGGGCGAGGCGAAATAGGTCGGCGGCTTGGGCGCGGGCTGGCCGGCGAGGGCGAAACTCTCACTCTGCAAACTGTTGGGCTGCCGCGATGGGAGACAGCCCCAACCGGGCCAGTATTTCTTTTTTCAGTTCTGTGTAGTTTTCTGCTTCGGATGGTTCGAGTGAGAAGTATGCTCGCTGTGCCTCGCCGGTTAGTAGAGGTGCCAATGCCTGAGCCCACTCCTCTGTTGGCTGGAGCTGGTGATACGATTCCACATCATCATGTGGAGTGAGCTTTTGCAACAGCCGGCCCGCGTGTGTTCGAGCTTCTGGCAACGGGATTCCCTGGGCGCTGACACCTTCTAGCTCCGCGATTCTTCGGTTTGCTGTGTCCTGTTGCCTGGCCAGGTGCTTGCATACCTGTTGCTGTCTTATGCTGACCTCGGTTAGACACTGTAGCAGTTCCTCCATTTTCAAGAGAGGCACACTTTACCGCACTCGATCTGAAAAATCAGAAGAACGGGGGGGAAGAGGAAGAAGAGAGGGAGAAAAAAAAACACTGTTACTTTGGGAGGACCCGGTTGGTAATCTTCATGCGGTGACCCTTCCTTATCACACCCACATTCTCCACCAGTTGTAGCGGGGTGAAGGATCACACGACAAGGATTAGTGTAATAAAGTGCCCGGAGGGTGGATTTATTCACACAAAAAGACGGTGTTCTTCGGTGATGGTGAGTTCTTCGTGCTTGTTCCCCTTTTTGTGCCCGTGCTCTGGTCCCGTGTAGCAGTGAAGTGAAGTGAAGGAGTTCCCGGAAAAGTGTTCCCCTTGGTCTCAGCTGCTTTCTGCCGTTAAAGTCTGTCATCTAGCCTGGTCGAAGCTCAACTGGCTTGGGTCTCTTCTCTCTCTTATCTGTTCCCACTGATTGCCGGCAGCTGAGGCTAGGTGGCCGTTGATTGCGGGGTCCAGGTGTGTGTCGTTTTAGCCAGGACAGCGATGAATGGAATGGACACCCGTCACAATACATAAATATCATGTTGGATCAACTTCGATACTTGCATTCTTGTTGACAATTATTAAGTTCATGTAACTTAAAAATATGTTTTATTATGACCAAAAAGCTACTTCTCCATACATAAATATCATGTTGGATCAACTTAAATACTTGCAATCTTGTTGACAATTATTAAGTTCATGAATTTGAATTAATGCAATTCTGCCAGCACTTGGCTTAACTTAAAATTTCTAGTGGAAAACGTTAACACATGTTTTTATGTTGAACTAATGTTTTATTTTTTAGAGTGTATGACAGCAGTGAGATGTGCTGTAGGTCAGACAGAGGAGTTCAAGGTGGAGGTGGGGCTACATCAGAGGGACAGCTCAGGCTGTCAGATTGAGATGTTTTGAACGTGCAGAGGAGGGATAGTGGTTATACTGGTAGAAGGATGTTGGAGATTGAGATGCCAGGCAAGAGGTCAAGAGGAAGGCCAAAGACGAGATACATGGATGTGCTGAAAGAGGACATGAAGGTAGTTGGTGCAAGAGATACTGAGGACAGAGTTAGGTGGAAACAGATGATTCGCTGTAGCGACCCCTAAACTGGGAGCCGCCAAAGTAGAAGAAGTGCTAGTTGTGTGTAGAAAGGTTTTGATCCTAGAAGATATTTTGTAAAGATACATGTCTGAAGTTACTCCTCAATCCATCCACCTTTGAGTTCATGCTGCAAACATACAGCATGTATTACTACATACAAGTCATTCATAACAGCAGGAGGAGACAGGCCCAAGGGAAGTTCAGTGAACCATGAGAAGCATTCGTCAGAGAGAAGAGTGAGGCGAGTTTGAGTTTCTTTATGGCACTCTTCTCTGTAAAAGCTGGTGATCTTGTTGAAGCAGGCTTGTTTTTCTCTCTATCTACACACTTGCCACGTGTGTTTTATCTTATCTCCCTCTGAGTCCATGCCAGTGTGAGTCTCTGTTTAATATCTCAACAGTCATTAACGGCAGCAGAACTCATCCTGAACACAAAGCAAGCTGGGCACATGAAAACAACAAAACCGTTTCTTAGATGCACCAATCTCTCAGTGAAAGTCTTCAACAATTTAGAAATAATTTTCATTCATTCATTTTTTTAACCGGCTTATTCCACAGGGATCTGCCAGTGCCTATATCCAGTGCATGATGCGAGCGAGATGTGGGGGTACTCCCTGGTCACCAGTCCATCGCCGAGCAACTCACACATTCACATCTAAGGGGAGTTTAGATTATGTAACGCATGTTTTTTTGGGGGGGGGGGGCATCCACACAAGCACCAGGAGAACATGCAAACTCCTTCCAGTAAGGTCACCGGCGAGCTTTAAAACGACAAACTTCTAAC
The DNA here is from genome assembly GCA_007224835.1 of Danionella cerebrum. NCBI lineage: Eukaryota > Metazoa > Chordata > Actinopteri > Cypriniformes > Danionidae > Danionella > Danionella cerebrum. Next base: position 431,603 of record SRMA01027522.1, on the reverse strand, counting down.
TGTTAGGCCACAGTGCTACCTACTGCACCGCCGTGCCGACCCAGTTTATGACTTCTTTTAAAAGCTTGCCCATTATTCATAAAATCAGTAAAATTATGATTTCACTTTAGAAAACAAATCTGGTCAGAGAGCATTGACACCCCAAAGGGAGAGTTAACAGAATATTTCACAACAGATTTATGATGTATATGGTTTATAGGTGGCTAGGGCATATCCCTCAGGGAAGACCTTGGACATCCTGAAGAGATTATATTTCCAAGCTGGGCAGTGAACGGCGCCTCAGTGAGGTCTGTGCATACCACCGGGATTGGCCGGGTTAGGTATGGGGTCTCCAGGCAGTTTGAGCTGCAGAATTTTGCCTCTGAAAGTTGATCATGTTGAGTTTACAGCTCTGTGAATGATTGATCTGCTCCTTCTCTATCAGCTACATCTCGCTGGCCTCTGCATTTTTATCTCTTTACTCATCTTTTACAGCTTTGAGGAGCTGATGTGAGATCAGACTCCTTCTCAAATCACTTTTTGTCCAGCTCAAACATGGCACGCACACTTCTCTCCATTCTCTTGACTTCATATCTGCTTGCTTCCAGTCAGGTGAGGGCATTCTCAAACAAGTGTCTGAGAGAATGTGAGATTTCACAGATTCTATCAGACGATTATAACATTATTGTAATGTGCTTTTTCTTAGGCAGCACCGCGAGGGATTGGTAAGAGTGTGTCACTTTCTACTTGTATTCTGAGCTGAGAATGGTTTTAACACGATTTGAACTGTGTCTGCTTTGCTTTGGGTTTTCCTCAGAACATGATGTAGATGGAGGTAAACAGGATCTGTTCGACATTAATGAAGGTAGAGTGATCACTCTGTGGCGAATAAAGATGAAAATTGTCTTTTAAAAATAGGATTTATGGTTGATTGTTCAGAGTACAGAGTACTCGCAGTTTTATGTGAAAAAAAAAACAATTGTAAAGAACTTAAGCTCTGTTGCGTTTTAAACTAGTAGATGTGCAGCTGGTGTAAACCCAGATGAATGTCCTCAACTCTCTTAGACTTGGTGTTCACCAGAGCTGCAAAGTTTGCCACTGGAATCCTCTGCTAATCACTTTCCGTTTGTAGAAATCCCACAGATGCTCAATAGGGTCTAGGCTTGAGATTTTGTGCTCTTCTTGGTTGTGTCTGCCACTCTCTAAAAGGAGGGGATCCTGCTCTGCTCTGGCATTAGTGGCTCCATCTGTGAACTCCCCAGCATGTACAGCCATTGACCAGTATGAGAGAGCGGGGTGATAACAGTCTAAAAAGCTGCCTCAGCGTTCTCATGAAAATGAACTAAATGCTTTAAACCTTGTTTAAATCAGGCTTTAAAGGTCCTTTTCCTGCTGTACATTGGAGCTCATTTTCTCAGTTCATAACAGATGCTCTCTTCAGGTAGACGCACCTATAGCTGCATATAGCTCCACTGAAAAATGTTCACCTTGTTTTTTTAGACGCTGGTCTTGATTTGTTTGAGGGAGACATTTTGTTTGACGAGGTAAGAGGTTCATTATTAGCACTGAATGCCTGGACGTGATGACTGAGCAGCTCTTCAGCGTTTGTGACTGTGTACATGTGTCTCTCAGAAACTGGGAAGGAACTCAATCATCGGAGAGGAATACAGATGGCCAAGAATGGTTCCTTATTACTTAGAGGATGATCTGGGTGAGTCTATGGTTGATAAGGAAAGATGATGGGACGCACTGGGGATTCTACCCCTGATGAGGGGCAGACTTAAATCAGAGTTTTCACTTCAGAAAACCGATTACAGAAAAATGTGTGTAGTCAATGTGCGGAATTTCATGCTCTTCGTGGTAGAAAGCAAAGCATTCTAAGGTTTATACATTTTTCAAACAAACGTTCCTTTAAAAACACTTTCTTTATTTAATGATGTGAAGTTACTTATTATACTTTAAAAACATTCCATCAAACTTTCTGTTTGTCCAATTGTCCACTAACACATCCAAGGTTAGTGAGGGCAGCAGAACACTGCAGAGCGAGCGTGGTGTGGGGATATTTACCGGCTGTGATATTTTCTCTTAAAAGCTGTCTTTTTCTCTAAAACTTTCCAGGAGAACTGTGTCTTACTCCTTATGGAGATCTAACAAAAAAGAGGATGCAGATAATAAACTAAACTTAAACAATAAATGCTTTTAAATGCGACCCAGTACCAAATGCTACAGAGACCACTATCAAACTTACACTACAGGCTCTGCCACGATAAGGGGCTGGGCTTTCAAAATATGGTAGTTTACAGTTCAATGCTCTACGAAATAGCCTGCTGTTCTTGAAGCTTCAGATCAAAGCAATACTCATCATCATTAATCTGATGTTTGTGCAGAGATCAATGCAAAAGGAGTGATCTTAAAAGCCTTCGAACAGTACAGACTGAAAACCTGCATCGACTTTAAACCCTGGAGTGGAGAGCAGAACTATATCAGTGTTTTCAAAGGAAATGGGTAAGAGAGCATTGGCTGTGCTGGTTCTCTCTCTCTGCCTCACCTCACTCACGCGCACTCCCGGTCTGTTTGTATGTTCTCAGGTGTTTCTCCTCAATAGGGAACCGTCGAGTGGGCAAACAAACTCTTTCGATTGGGTCCGGCTGTGATCGCTTGGCGACAGTGGAGCACGAGTTTCTGCATGCTCTGGGATTCTGGCATGAGCAATCACGATCAGATCGAGATGATTATGTCTACATCGACTGGGACCAGATCACCGAAGGTCTGATCATGCAAAAATGAATCATTCAAATACCTTGCAGGACGCAGATCACTGAAGGTCAGCACCAAGGCTCTCCAGGTCACAGATCAATGATGGACACCCTGTGGCAGGCACTGCAGGGGGGGCGCAGATTATTAGCAGATGAGAAGAAAAGAACAAAAAAATAAACAGCCAAAAGACGTAGAGCACATGTCAAACTCCAGATGTGTCCCGCCATGTAATCTAATGTGGCCCGCGAGAGCTTAAAAGTTTTGAGTGTCTAAAAAAAAAACTTAAAAAAAACTACATTTCCCATAATGCCTTTGGCTACGGTAGCCGCAACAATGCTTCCGCAATCCATACTCATGAGTGAAAACTGCAGAGCTGCCCTTTCTCACACATTGAACGTAAGACTCACACATTTGAGTGATCTCTCACGCCACACCTCCGATTTCTCACGCTAAAATAAAGTTCAAGATGTGAAATGGGCGGAGCTAATAGTTTATCTGTGATCTGTTTCTTGAGCCTGACGATAAAAGATGATGATGATCGATATGCATCGTCTTCAGTCTGTGAGGTTTTTTTTTTCGCTAAACAAAAACAAAAATGCCATTTTTCTTTTTTCACTTGGACAGTTTGATCCTTCATTAATGGAGTTATGTGGGTTTTCATAAGCTGACAAAAATCAAAAGGATTTATATTAGACATAAAAAAAGCATACAATTGTTTCTATGCAACTGAATTGTCACTTGAATAAGTTATAAATAATGAGTTATTTAACATTAAGGAGTAGTTACATTTATTTTACATTAAAATAATTATTAATCAATTATTATTTTACATCTGGGGGCCCAGATTCTTTTAAAGGTTTAAAGGGGGGCGCGACCAAAAAAGTTTGAGAACCACTGCTATAGGCAATTGAAGAAGTAAAGTTCGGGTTTATGTCTTAATTGGTATTTAATTCGCTTGGTCCATCTTGGCACATATCCGCTTTGCACAGGCCGATAGCTCCACCCGTTGGTGAGGCGTCTAACAGCAGATGGCGATCTTCTACCGGTACTCTATTGCTTTTCCTGCAGTTCCTGGATGTGAGCTGTTGAATTTGAACCACTGAATTTTCGGAAACGAATTTATAAAGTGAAATAAAATTAACCGAAGATTGTCGGACGAATGTTATTGTTGGAATTATAAAACAAACTGATTATTTTGGAAATGGACTTTGTGAGGTGAATATTAATTATTGAAATGTTAACAATGAAAAAGTTAAAAAGGTGAAATGTTTTCGATTTAAATATTCACTTCTTAAATATACAACCATGTTAAAATGCAGCTCACCAAAATGCAACCCCTGTAATTACAATGCATTAAGATGTAAGCACTGGTAATTGCAATGCATTTTTTCCCAGTTGTGTAATTCAAAAAGCTTTTATTTCAAATTCCTTTGGCATTAATTTTATTCCATACAGACTTTTTGTCTTCTGTTACTGGTGGATTTGACACCAGGGGGCGGGTGTGTTTATCCTCAGAAAAAGTGCTCGTCAGATGCATTATTGTCTTTTCTCAACTGTTCCACCGGTCTTTAGTCTCCATACATGCAGGCGTACCATCACCAACAGTCTTTTAGTAGTTTACCATCATGTCGCTGGAATGCATCACGAGTCTTGGATGAATAGAGCCGACATCTGCTGACTAGAATAGAATGCTCCAAAGCCAGAACCAAACTTCTGTGCACATCTGTGCTGAATCTTTGATGAATTTTCTTTTAGAGGATAAACCTCACCTCCAGCTTCGATTAAATCTTGGTGGAGTTTAGAATCCATCTGCTCCACCTAGTGTCGATGTGGAAGAAAATCATGAAACTCGTGGTGAACGCTAGAGTAAAGCAATGTCTTTTTTAAAGTATTTTTTCAAGAGAATGACTCGGACGCCAGCGAACTGTGGAGGAGAATGGTCAAGCCAGTTCTATGCCCTCTCCATGGTGTTGCAGGATTGATAATTAGTGACCAGCCAGCTCATTTGTGTTTCGTGGACCTGGGGAATGTGTTCAGGTCCACTAGTTCTGTTCATTGTGTCCTCGAGGAGAAGCTGACGTTTGAGAGGAGGGAAATTCTGCAGAGCGTATTAGTTCATAGTTTGGGAATCGAGCCACAGACTTTGCAGTCCTGGCACATGAAAGCTGAAAGTTCCGTCATACTTTATTTAATATTTTAATAATTACACAAGCAGATATGTAGAATAAATTCCCACTTCTGTTTCTCAGGGAAGGAGCACAACTTTAATAAGTACAACGACAGCGTCTCCAGCTTCCTGAATGTTCCCTATGATTATGGCTCGGTGATGCACTACAGCCAGAAAGCCTTCCAGAGTGGTTCGGAGCCCACCATCATCACTCGAATCCCGGATTTCAAAGAGACCATAGGCCAGCGCATGGAGATGAGCCAGAGTGATGTGAGGAAGCTCCACACTCTCTACCACTGCAATAAAGGTCCTTACCATCCCAAACTCTAACTGGAGCCAGTCATCCCACGAGGCCCATGAGCAACTTGGGAGCATCCTTGAGAGGCATGTGTAAACCAACTGGTGTGTTTGATAGGGGGCTCCTCCACCTTCCTGGACTCCTGTGATTTTGAGACAGAGAATATTTGTGGAATGATCCAGGTCAGTGGAGAAGAGAGCAGAGCAAGCTGGCAGAGAGTTTCCTCAGCTCCAGGAGGACCAGACACAGATTACACACAAACCGGGCGCTGTGCAGGTATAACACGCAATATTTTTTCAAGTACTGCTTTATAGTTAATTCTATTTACGATGAATTAACATACGTCACTTAGACTGGTCTCGCTCTCAGACTTAGGCTTCAATACAATTGGACTCTGTCTTGCTTCAGCTTCTTCTACTCCTGGTCTTGGACCCGGCTCGGTGTCGACTGTGGTGGACTTGGCATCAGCCTTAGTAAACATTATTATAATTACCTGCGCCTTGCATGTGTGTGCCCAGGTGGTGGGTACTTCATGCACTTCAGTGCAGTAGAACCAGAATCCAGCTCTCAGTTGGAGAGCAGGTTTCTCTACCCTAAGAGAGGCTTCCAGTGCCTGCAGTTCTTCATCTACAACAGCGGGGATAGCTCCGATCGGCTGCGCATCTGGACTCGAGAGTTTGATCTGCATGACTCCAACGGAACCCTTCGATTTATTCAGGAGATCTATGGTACGCACTCTCGAAGCCACAAACACACTTTCAGAGAGATTTGATAGTCTTTTAAGGAAAGCGGATGAGTCTGTGCTTCTGTTCCCTGTAAGGTTTAATGGCAAACACAGACTTAGAGTTCACCTAGTCTCGTTCCGGCCCGTTCCTGTCATCAATGCCATATTGATCAGAGCTAGACCTTTCCAGAGAAATTCTGCAGCTCAGTGAAAAGACAAATGTGCTGCAAGAGAAGTTGTATTTCACTCTGAGCTGCAGTTGAATTAAGAATATAGAGCGTCGGCACAATCTTCGTGGGGAAATGTAGAGAAACAAAGGTGGAACTCTTCAGGGAAACACATGTAAAAAGTGTCAAATAGAATAACGCAGTTGGGATGTGAACGGCTCATGAAGCGTAGCCCTGGCAAAATAATCACAAACTGTTCTTTCTCCTTCTGGAGGTTTGATATGATCTCAGAGCTCGTAGATTAAACAAAGCACACTGCACCCCACAGCTCCCTTGAGCGACGCGTGGCACATCCAGCATGTGTCTCTGAACACCTCCAAGAAGTTCCGGGTGCTCTTTGAAGCTGTGGCAGGAAAGAGGACTCTTGGAGGGCTCTCGATAGATGATCTGAACCTGTGGGAAGGGAGCTGTCCTGAGCATGTGTGGAGAATACGGGGATTCAGTGGTGTCATGGAGAACACATCAGTGGATAGCGCCATCTACAGCCCACGGTTCACCTCCAGGTACTGCATTCTCTTTCTCTTAAAGAGAAACGCAATGCTGTTGTATCTCACTCTAAATGTCATAAACAATACATGAGAAGACTGTCAATCTACTTTGACCACATGCAATGGGCCAATAAAAGCACTGTTATTGTGCAGTGAGGATTAGCATGCACACCCGCGTACAAGTCCTGCGGTTTCAATCATCCACACGACAAATCAAGCACTCACTGCTGACCAATTTCAGCACTTCAGCACAGCATCAGAAGCACAGAATTCTGTCCCGCTCCAGCATCTGAGTTTTGTGTTCACCAGTGTTGAGCTAAAATTCTCTCTTCTTCAGACAAAAGAGCATGGGTACAGTCTGCAATTCTCTTGGTGAGGTGGTTTTACACAAGCACGCCAGCATGCCGAAATGATGCACCTCTGCCTATGCTCAGGTATATGTTGTTGGTCTTTGATGCTGGCTCCACCAAGGTACAAATCAGGGTGGTGCTTTTCTCAGGGAGGGGGCATCAGGCATCCATGCCCAAAGCTGTAGAACCCCACTCTGGCTTATCTGCTGCGGAGGACCCCATCTTGGTAGTTGAATCCATTAACCAGGCTTAGGGAACTTTTACAAAGAGCTAATTTGCTGGGAAATGAGATCGGTGTGTTGATTGGTGTCTTCTTTATTAGCATGCCCAGTAGTGGTCTTGACCTTCTTCCAGGAACAGTTAGAGCAGGGCCTTTAAACCTCTACCCTGAAGGTATTTATTCCAGTGTTTTTCCTCTTCCCCAATCTGTGAAGCTCCTCTGACCTTCTAAGACCTCTTTGGTACCCTCTTGGGACTTGTCCGCAGTTCAGTGAGATCTTCAGGAACCTCCCCTTGAGCCCATGGATGGTGTGGACTCGAGTCATATGACTTGGACTTGAACCCGAATGACTCGGAAAGACTTAAATAATAATTCACATTCGCATTTCGATCTGTGTGAGACTGCGTCTCGTGTGCTTTAGTGTCAGAGAGAGAGAGAGAGAGAGAGATGCGACATGGCTACTTCGGTCAGAGGCGACGTATCTAACGGACATTATAAACACAAAAGAAATCGAGGGGAGCACAGTGCACAAAAACATTTATTTATCGTTTCAAAAGCTGTGTATTGTCACGTAACAAAAAGAAACGGTTTGTTCATGATTTTAGATAAGAAGTAAACGCATAATACATGGTCAAGTTTATTCGTTTTTGAAAGCGAATCCATTAATGGTAATCCTCCTGAAGCAAGATCAAATGCATGTTGTTTGGTTACGCATGCGCAATACAACACCGTCGTAGCCATCCGTCAGCCGCTTGGTTCTAACAGATCTCTGAGCAGAGCTCGTAAAGCCTCAATCGCGACAATGATAGCGAAGATCTTTTCATGTGACTACAAAAATGATGGCTTTCCTAGTGTGATGAAAGGACTCTGTTCCTTTCTGTCTCGAGACGAAGTTTTCCGGGGCCCCAGAGGTGACAAGGAAAGAAACACAACACAGGGATCATGCATCAACCAGTCACGAATTTATTGGCAGTTTTTTCAGGGTTTTTATACAGATCAGATCAGTGGGTGTGAACGAAGTTTTAACAAGAAAGGGGATGTATGACATCATTTGCTTATTGCGAGAAATGCTGACTTCAGCATTCAGGAGCGGAGTGGGTGAGTGAGTCTTGTGAACCCAGGTCAGCCTGACCTTGGGCCTGTGTACGCCTGCACACTCCTGAATGTAATGGAAAGGCTCCGAATGAAGAGCGGAGGGGGTTACCTGTATCTGAATGTCTGTATTTCTATCACACTAGTCAAGAATCAAACAGTAGGATCAAACAGAGCTGAGGGTGTAGAAGCATCTCAAGATGATCAGAAGAAACCGACAGCACCCGTGTTAAATATATGAGTCACAGCATACTTAGGACCATGTGATATTCCAGATTTTCTTTTTTTTATAGAAATCTGCAAAAATTTGAACAATTTTGTGTTTTTCTGTCAATTTGGGACACAGTATGAACAATAATATGTCGCATATAAAAATACTACTTCAACAGATTAAACGATCCCACTTTGTACGTTTACCCCGTAAGAAACTACAATAAACATTTACCGCATGCACTTTTATGAACAATGCACTCCCCATCCATCGTGTCAAAATTTCCTCTACTCTTAAGGTACGTTCACGTCGAACGCGGTTCGCGCGGAAAAAAAGCGCAACTTGCGAGTGAATGCACACGTGTTTACTTTCCGTTTGATCGCCCGATCCGCGCGGCTGAATGCACGCACGACATTCAGGTGTTGATGGGAATGCTCGGATCAGTGGGAGGAGCTACAGGTGCAGCGTTGTTTTGGAAAATGGCGGACGGTATTGTTAAGTTTCTATCTGCATCACTAAGCTTTGAAATGCTCCAAACCATCAAAAATGTGTTCGGGGCTGTTGCTGTAGGGGCATAGAATCCTCCAGAGATGTACCCTGCTCGACGTGGTTCATCAACATTTCCACAGGAGCTTCAGTTTGGACCGCAGTCGCGTTCAGCGGGAGCTTCGACTGATCCAACCCCAGCTCCTAACCTGTTGTACGGGCAGCTCCAACAGCGTCTGTCTCTGGTCAGTATTCATGATAAATTCTCTGTAAATAATGACCAAGAACCTCCTAACCTAACGAACGGACGGGACTTTAATAAAAAGATAAATAACTTTCGTTTTTAACAATAAAAGCAACATGTTAAAAATGCTGTAATCATATAATATAATTACTGTATTTGTTTAATTTGAAAATGTAGATTTATACAGTACAATATTGTATTTCTAAGTAATCTCAAATGAACTATAGATTAACTTGGTTCTAGTGAAGCAATAAACTGTATTTAACAGTGTTTTACTTTAGTTTTTATTACAGTATACTCATATATTAAAGTAAAACATAACTTATAGTTTTACTTTTGGGAATATATATTCCACAGAAACATCAGAATTACCAAAAAATGTCATGATGGTAAAATACTTCTCTGTAGTACAGTTAAAACACTGCATATGTAAATGTCAGGGTTTTTTAATTGCTGGAGTTTGAATTATAATACTTGTTAAACAGTGAATTGAATGTAATACTGATGGTGAAACAAGGTGAAGTTTTAAAGAGTAAACAGTAATGATGATGTTGAAGACACCAGTGTAGTACAAACACATTTGTTATCATGGATCTGCAATCAGTTCTGCAACTAAAGTTCTGTCTTCTCTCCTTTCAGATTGACGGTGGAGACTCCAACCTGGTCATCATCAGCAGCTTTATTGCTGGTATTTCCTGAGGTTCCAAGATTGTCTCGGATGCTGGAACTGCAGTTTGGAACTGTTTGGTGGAGCAGTAAATGGCTGGACTCTTCACTGATAAATGGAGGTCCATTACTGAAGGTTGTTTGGTGGAGGAGTTAATGGCTGGACTCTTCTCTGATAAATGGAGGTCCATTACTGAAGGTTGTTTGGTGGAGGAGTTAATGGCTGGACTCTTCTCTGATGAATGGAGGTCCATTACTGAAGGTTGTTTGGTGGAGGAGTTAATGGCTGTGCTCCTCACGGATGAATGGAGGTCCATTGCTGAAGGTTGTGAGGAGAAGAGGAGTTTCTTTGGAGGTTCTGCTCTGCTTGGAAGCACTGGACGAATATATTAAAGGGTTTCTCTAGAGCCCAGCTGATGGTTTCATTAAAGCCTTGTTTCCAACTCTCGTGATTTCCATGATTCATGAAATGTTCTTGTTTTCAAATAAAAAATGGAGTCAACCTTCAAATAAAACCCATGTCTCAAAGCTTCTTTCTCATTACACAACACCAGTCCGATCACACATAGCAAAAGTGTATTTATTGTAGGTGTATTTACAGTTCAATATCACGTACAAATGTTTGGAATAAACATTCCGTTTGTAGCGATGAAATTATATTTTATGTACCTTAAATATATGAAAGCACTTTTTGTGATAGTACAGATATCAAGTAAACATTTAATTACACTCATAAAAATAAATCTATTTTATTACTTTTTTAAAAGATCATATTTTATAAGATCCCAATATTTTCTGGCATAAATAATATCTTGCTTGAAAATGTAGGGCTGAATGAATATATGTGGGTGTGTGTGTGGGTGTGTGTGTGTGTGTGTGTTGGTTTTTGTGGTATATAAGGACTTTTGACCTGAATACGCACCAGCACTATAAGGACATTTTGGTATTATGAGGACAGACCCCATGTCCTCATAATTCCAGCAATGTAGAAGGGTTTTTCTTTGTTTCAGAAGCATTCCCTCCAATTTTTAGGCCAAGTCCTTACATACCACAAAAACCAATTTCTATACCACACACTGTGTATTCTACCAGACTGGTAGTCTGCCCCTGTAGCCGGGATACAGTACTGCAACTTCATAGATGGAAAAATACACAGAACTGACTAGTGTAAAATTCGAGCAATCTGATTGGCTATGGCACCAAAAGTAGCCACATTATTGGCCGATCATTGTAAAGTGGGCGGGGCTTCGCGGAACACGAGAAAGGGCGGGACTTCTGCTTGCGTGCCAGGTGAAGCAATCATGAGCCTTCAACACATGAGAAGCTGGTTAAGCGGCCTGTTTTTGAAGGTAAGATTTCAAATGCTGCAAAAGCATGTTTTTGACCCATCTTAGTTAGTTTCTGTGTGTTTAATGAGTTTTGTATAAGCTTTTTATTTCAAATTTGCCAAGTTTAAAGCAGAAAGCATTGATGCTAACTTCGGTAGCAACCGGGCTAACGGTGTGCTATCTTTAATCAATTTGTTTGAACATTTGATGACATTACAAATGACCTATTAGTTTATGTAATTTTAGATTATTGTATAATCTTCCCAGTTAATTCACAGCATAAATAGAATCATTGGGGAAACGGATCAATTTTAATTCTTACTAAGTAGTAGAGCTGGGTGATATGGCCTTAATTTATAAACAAATTTTCCACAAAAAAAAATTATTTTACGATTTATTTCAATTTAATTACAATAAATATACAAAAATAAACACAAAATACAATCTGTACAGTTATTTTAATAATAATAATAATGAATGGACTGGTGTCTCTTTAAGGCATTCTTGATCCCAGATTGGTTGTGGGCATGTGCACACAAATATGCTTGGTCAACTCTCTTTTAAACAGTTGTTTACTCATTTCCTGTAAGTTTAGTGCTTGTTTAAATCTGTATATGTTTGATTTGGAGGTTACAATTGCTTATATTTGGAGATTAAAATGCTTTATACATGATTTTGTTGTAAAAAAAACGTTCCATGTTACTGTTGGGCTGGTAATTCTATGGAAACGGAACAGCACTTACATATTAAGTTAAAGATAAAATAGATTTTCATTCAAGCACATCAATTTACACCACAGAGTCAAGTGAATTGATTTATTGCCCTGCTCTACTAGGTAGTGACCAAAATTAAATTTAATGGTCATCATTTTGTTCTGGTAATAAATGCCAGCGTGAAAATAAGATGTGTATATATAATGCTCTGTTTAAATAAAGAAACATAGTTCTGAATATTGTTAAATTACAAAACAACAACGTAATTAGGATCTGTACTTTTACTGCAAAGCAACAATTATGTATGCATGTATATCTTTTTTATTATATATATTTTTTCAGTATTTAACAATTCTTTACTTTTTTTAAGCATTTATATCTACCAATGTCTGAAGCAAAACCCTAAAGCCTAAACCCCTGGAGCAGGCCACTCTATATTGACTTCTGAAAAAAGAGACCTGAGCTTGAAGGGAGATTTATCAATGATTATAAAGGTGGGTTCCGTGCCTGATTAATTCCCATGCATTCCATCAATTCATCCTGACATGGAAACTGATGTATAGCTTATTGTCATCCTCAATTGATCTTGTCAAAAACATTATTTTTTTGCTTCTCAGCTGCTGTTTTGTTGATATTAAGAATGTTGGTTTTAACTTTTGTTTGATCAGAGCTTACGTTAAACTGTTTTTTTTCCATTCACCAAGGATGAAACGACATAAAATGATTAACACACTTTTGTCTGTGAAATTTTATTCATTGTTGAATGGCACAACTTTTCTGTTCCGTTTAGGGATGTGCATATTGCTCTGAATTTGACAAAGGAGATTTTCTGCTGGAATACAGAGATGACCTCATCAGTGGTGCAGACAAAGAGTATACCCTGATCCCCTTAAAGTCTTCATGTTTGAGTTTCGTTATAATGGAAGGTTCCTCTGGTACGTACAAGATACTTATTATATTATAAATAAACAAATAGCACATAGCAGAGGTCATGTGATAAAGTAAAGATATTTTACTTGTCTTATTTAGTAAAGAAAGCTTGTTGCCAGTAAATTATGCGTATTCTTTTTTTTCTCAGTGTGGATGCGTCACGGAATGATGGTTCATTTGGACGCCCTGTTAACGATGACCACATCAACCCTAACAGCCAGATGAAGACTATTTGTGTGGAGAGGCAACCTCGTTTTTGTTTGTTTGCCACCAGACAGAAATACCCAGGGGAAGGAATAACGCATAATTATGATGACTCTGACTGGCCATGGAGACTGGCCAAGGTGTGTAAACTTTGTGGATTAATTTTTTTGTTTGTTTTATTTAACATTCATGTTTAAAACTTTTTTTCTCATCAAAGATCATCTTGATTTAGTTTTCATTCGATAATGAGTATTCCAGGCTGTCAGTTGTATAGCTTCTGTTTTAAGAAGACAAAGCTTTCTACGGTCTTCATTGTATTTATATATGGTTTTACATCTTTTGAGGACCTAGTTTTCCAAGGACAATATGAAAAAACTTGGTGTATTACATAGTCACTGGGCTGCTATGATGTGGAATTTAATTTTTGTGTTGTATTAGAATTAATAACGTTGACTCTTTTAACATTGTTGGATTTTTATGTGTTTTTAGATGTCACTGGTTGAAGATCGGGCATCTACAATGAGTGTGAACATCTCTGTCCCTGATGATGAGGTATTTGTTTATTTTTTACCCTGTTTTTTCACTCCACTAGTCTTCTTTTACCTTTTTTATTATCTCTTGTGTTACTGGACGTTCAGCATATGGCAAAGCCTCAAACTAAGTTCTTTCTGGTCTCTGTCTAGCTTTTTTAGTCTACACAAAACCTTACTCGATAGAGACTACGTACCTGCCAAATAATGCTCAAGGTGAAAATGTTTAGAGCTGTAAATATGCCATCGGTAGTGATGAGGAAATAATCCTAAGCAATGCAGTAAATTTTTAAATGATTAAAAATGATTGTTTTGGCAAAATATATTTACTCCACATCGTCAGATGTGTAGCTTTCTGCTTTATGAGGACACTGTTTTATGGGGACTTCATAGTATTTATTTTATTATTCACAAATGAGTTTACTTCACTTGTCCTGTAGTGTGTAGTTTTACATGTGTCTTATGAGGACCCAGTTTTCTAAGGACTGTGTGTGAAATAACATTTTTGTGTTGTATTAGAGTTTATAATGTTGACTCTTTATAACATTGTTGGATTTTTATGTGTTTTTAGAGGTCACTGGTTGAAGATCGGGCATCTACAATGAGCGTGAACATCTCTGTCCCTGATGATGAGGTATTTGTTTATTTTTTTACCCTGTATTTTCACTCCACTAGTCTTCTTTTACCTTTTTTTAATTATCTGCTTGTGTTACTGGACGTTCAGCATATGGCAAAGCCTCAAACTAAGTTCTTTCTGGTCTCTGTCTAGGTTTTTTAGTCTACACAAAACCTTACTCGATAGAGACTACGTACCTGCCAAATAATACTCAAGATGAAAATGTTTAAAGCTGTAAATATGCCATCAGTAGTGATGAGGAGATAATCCTAAGCAATGTAGTAAAATCTTAAATGATTAAAATTGATTGTTTTGGCAAAATATATTTACTCCACATCGTCAGATGTGTAGCTTTCTGTTTTATGAGGACACTGTTTTATGGGGACTTCATAGTATTTATTTTATTAATCACAAATGAGTTTATTTCACTTGTCCTGTAGTGTGTAGTTTTACATGTGTCTTATGAGGACCCAGTTTTCTAAGGACTGTGTGTGAAATAACATTTTTGTGTTGTATTAGAGTTTGTAATGTTGACTCTTTATAACATTGTTGGATTTTTATGTGTTTTTAGAGGTCACTGGTTGAAGATCGGGCATCTACAATGAGCGTGAACATCTCTGTCCCTGATGATGAGGTATTTGTTTATTTTTTACCCTGTATTTTCACTCCACTAGTCTTCTTTTACCTTTTTTTAATTATCTGCTGTGTTACTGGACGTTCAGCATGTGGCAAAGCCTCAAACTAAGTTCTTTCTGGTCTCTGTCTAGCTTTTTTAGTCTACACAAAACCTTACTCGATAGAGACTACGTACCTGCCAAATAATGCTCAAGATGAAAATGTTTAAAGCTGTAAATATGCCATCAGTAGTGATGAGGAGATAATCCTAAGCAATGCAGTAAAATCTTAAATGATTAAAAATGATTGTTTTGGCAAAATATATTTACTCCACATCGTCAGATGTGTAGCTTTCTGTTTTATGAGGACACTGTTTTATGGGGACTTCATAGTATTTATTTTATTATTCACAAATGAGTTTACTTCACTTGTCCTGTAGTGTGTAGTTTTACATGTGTCTTATGAGGACCCAGTTTTCTAAGGACTGTGTGTGAAATAACATTTTTGTGTTGTATTAGAGTTTATAATGTTGACTCTTTATAACATTGTTGGATTTTTATGTGTTTTTAGAGGTCACTGGTTGAAGATCGGGCATCTACAATGAGCGTGAACATCTCTGTCCCTGATGATGAGGTATTTGTTTATTTTTTTACCCTGTATTTTCACTCCACTAGTCTTCTTTTACCTTTTTTTAATTATCTGCTTGTGTTACTGGACGTTCAGCATATGGCAAAGCCTCAAACTAAGTTCTTTCTGGTCTCTGTCTAGGTTTTTTAGTCTACACAAAACCTTACTCGATAGAGACTACGTACCTGCCAAATAATACTCAAGATGAAAATGTTTAAAGCTGTAAATATGCCATCAGTAGTGATGAGGAGATAATCCTAAGCAATGCAGTAAAATCTTAAATGATTAAAAATGATTGTTTTGGCAAAATATATTTACTCCACATCGTCAGATGTGTAGCTTTCTGTTTTATGAGGACACTGTTTTATGGGGACTTCATAGTATTTATTTTATTAATCACAAATGAGTTTACTTCACTTGTCCTGTAGTGTGTAGTTTTACATGTGTCTTATGAGGACCCAGTTTTCTAAGGACTGTGTGTGAAATAACATTTTTGTGTTGTATTAGAGTTTGTAATGTTGACTCTTTATAACATTGTTGGATTTTTATGTGTTTTTAGAGGTCACTGGTTGAAGATCGGGCATCTACAATGAGCGTGAACATCTCTGTCCCTGATGATGAGGTATTTGTTTATTTTTTACCCTGTATTTTCACTCCACTAGTCTTCTTTTACCTTTTTTAATTATCTGCTGTGTTACTGGACGTTCAGCATGTGGCAAAGCCTCAAACTAAGTTCTTTCTGGTCTCTGTCTAGCTTTTTCAGTCTACACAAAACCCTACTCAATATAGACTGAGTACCTGCCAAATAATGGTCAAGATGAAAATGTTTGAAGCTGTAAATATGCCATCAGTAGTGATGAGGAGATAATCCTAAGCAATGCAGTAATTTTTTAAATGATTAAAAATGATTGTTTTGGCAAAATATATTTACTCCACATCGTCAGATGTATAGCTTTCTGTTTTATGAGGACACTGTTTTATGGGGACTTCATAGTATTTATTTAATTAATCACAAATGAGTTTACTTCACTTGTCCTGTAGTGTGTAGTTTTACATGTGTCTTATGAGGACCCAGTTTTCTAAGGACTGTGTGTGAAATAAAATTTTTGTGTTGTATTAGAGTTTATAATGTTGACTCTTTTTAACATTGTTGGATTTTTATGTGTTTTTAGAGGTCACTGGTTGAAGATCGGGCATCTATAATGAGCGTGAACATCTCTGTTCTGATGATGAGGTATTTGTTATTTTTTTACCCTGTATTTTCACTCCACTAGTCTTCTTTTACCTTTTTTTAATTATCTGCTGAGTTACTGGACGTTCAGCATGTGGCAAAGCCTCAAACTAAGTTCTTTCTGGTCTCTGTCTAGCTTTTTCAATCTACACAAAACCTTACTTGATCTAGACTGTGTGCCTGCCAAATAATGGTCAAGATGAAAATGTTTGAAGCTGTAAATATGCCATCAGTAGTGATGAGGGGATAATCCTAAGCAATGCAGTAATTTTTTAAATGATTAAAAATGATTGTTTTAGCAAAATATATTTACTCCACATCGTCAGATGTATAGCTTTCTGTTTTATGAGGACACTGTTTTATGGGGACTTCATAGTATTTATTTAATTAATCACAAATGAGTTTACTTCACTTGTCCTGTAGTGTGTAGTTTTACATGTGTCTCATGAGGACCCAGTTTTCTAAGGACTGTGTGTGAAATAACATTTTTGTGTTGTATTAGAGTTTATAATGTTGACTCTTTTTAACATTGTTGGATTTTTATGTGTATTTAGAGGTCACTGGTTGAAGATCGGGCATCTATAATGAGCGTGAACATCTCTGTTCTGATGATGAGGTATTTGTTAATTTTTTACCCTGTATTTTAACTCCACTAGTCTTCTTTTACCTTTTTTTTAATTATCTGCTGTGTTACTGGACGTTCAGCATGTGGCAAAGCCTCAAACTAAGTTCTTTCTGGTCTCTGTCTAGCTTTTTCAGTCTACACAAAACCTTACTTGATCTAGACTGTGTGCCTGCCAAATAAACAACTTGCTACAGTGTGGTTGGGCCACAAAAATGCCATTAGTGAATCTCGTGGATAATCCCTGATGTATTGTCAAGAGGAATATGAAGACCCAACCATGTCAATGACTTCATTGTCAAAGCGACCTGGACTTTATTTGCACCAAAGGCTCATTGCCTCCATAACATTGCTTCCAATTTGAAATACATTTTTTTAGATATACATATATACTGTGTTTTATATCTAAAACTTGCAGTATTTTTGTAACTTCCAACATCTTCTTACCCACTTTTTCCCTTTCGGGATCACAGGGGCCTGCTGGTGCCTAGCTCCAGTGCACTTCGGGCGAGAGGCAGGTGTACACCTTAGACAGGTCTCTAGTCCATCACAATCCTTTTAACTACAGAATAAAATTTTGCAGATGTTCCCAAGATGTCGTGTGAGGAGTCTGCTAAACGTTCTGAAGGTACTAGAGGTTTGGATAACTATAGCACGATGTCTGTAAGTACACAAGTTCTCATATTTTAGGATGTCCTAAAATATGTGTTCCTCATTCCAGCATGTGAAAAAGAGGCAGGAACAGCAAACCCTAAGAAAGGTCAGAAAGTTGACTGGCCAGATGGTTAAACCTACAATGAGAAGGGCTTACATAACCAAAGGAAAACTGACCACTTTGATAGAGTGCAAGCAGTGCAAATCTGCAGAGGAACCTGTTCTGACAAGACACAGTGCACAAAATATTCAAGATTTTGTGAGAAAAGAGCTGTAAAAGAAATCCCAATACCTCTTTTTATTTAATATAAGTTGACATCGATGTAAATGTCTGTATTACGAACTTTGAATATTATGTAACAATTCGTTACACAATAATTGTTGAAAATAAAAGGACCTCTTAGACTGTTTGTGTTTTGTTGGTCAAAGTGCATTGTGTTTTTTGCTTATCAAGCATAAACGTGAAAGAAACGGATACAAAAACACCTTAATGTCTCTGAATATTTCAAGGTCCAAGAGTTTTCAGTTCATAAAGCTTCAGTACCCACATAGTAACCCATAATCCAAAATGACATAAATATATTCTTAAGATAAATACAAAAACAACAAACAAGTTCCTCAAATGAAGGTTCCAAATACTGTATTTTTCGGCTCATAAGGCGCACTTTTTCTTCCCCAAAACTGAGGGGGAAAAGTTGGTGCGTCTTATAGACCGAATGCAGAGCGCCGCGAAGTCCGGTCACGGCCGTATGAGAGGCGTAAGAGCTCCGGAAAAAACTACATTTCCAACAATGCCTTTGGCTACGGTAGCCGCAGCGGTGCTTCCGCATCCATACTCACGGGCTACAGAGCTGCCATTTCTCACACATTGAACGTAAGACTCTCGCATTTGAGTGATCTCTCACGCTACAAACCCGATTTCTCACGCTAAAATACATTTCAAGATGTGAAATGGGCACAGCTAATAGTTTATCTGCGATGTTTCTTGAGCCTGACGATAAGATGATGATCGATATGCATCGTCTTCAGTCTGTGAGGGTTTTTTTCCGCTAAACATTCACTTGGACAGTTTCACAAACTTAGACAGTTTGATCCTTCATTAATGGAGTTATGTGTGTTTTTATAAGCTGACAAAAATCAAAATGGTTTATATTAGAACAGCAAGCATACAATTGTTTCCATGTGTTGACGTCAGGTGCATAGATGAGCGCTCTCTCTCTCTCTCTCTCTCTCTCTCTCTTGCTCGCGTGGGGAAAACAAAATGCTCTCAATGACTGAAACTCTTCTTTAATAAATTCAAACTCAAATCATCTCTCAATGGTACATCTCACACATGTACATACTAGATAACAAACGTAAGTAACGTGCTCTGCAATTGGGTAGTGTTCCTACCGTAATAAATTGTCACTTAAATAAGCTATAAATAATGAGTTATTTAACATTAAGGAGTAGTTACATTTATTTTACATTAAAATAATTATTAATTAATTATTAAATAATTATTATTTTACATCTGGGGGTGCCCAGATTCTTTTAAAGGGGGGGCTCGACTAAAAAAGTTTGAGAACCACTGTATTATTACTAATGTGGGGGCAATCTTACTAGCTATTATTAGTAATGTAGTGACAATGTTACTGGCTATTATTAGTAATGTAGTGACAATGTTACTGGCTATTAGTAATGTAGTGACAATGTTACTGGCTACAATGTTACTGGCTATTACAGTATTACTAATGTGGGGGCAATGTTGCACTGGAACAGTGATGGTGATAATGAATGGTGGACTTTAGAATGATGAGTGGGGGCAAAGAAAAACATTACAGCCTTTTTTTTGTTACTTTTACTGTTTACTGTTACTTTACTTTTACACAGTTGATATAAAATATTTTACAAAAGTATTTGGTTCAGAATCTTTTTTTTATAGATCTTCCCCTTTTAAAATTGGGTGTGTTTATGTGCCGGAGCGTCTTATGAGCGGAAAAATACGGTACTTGAACAGGAGCTGCTAACCATGTGCTGTGTGCACCAAGCTTCCTCCATTCTTTTCTTCTACTACCCTTAGTAATTGAAGGTGAAATATAGTAATATTACCCCTTAGTCCTTAGAAGACTTTAGGTGAGTGCTGCCAAATAGTGGTATGGGTAAAAAATACCCATTTTTTTCCCAAGTTAAAGAGCAAATCAACAGTCTTTGTTTTCTTTTAAAAGAACTGAAAAAATAAATTGTGTTTGTTTTATGTTTGGTTTTTTCTTTTTTATCAAAGCAATGGTTCATGTTATGAATATCCATGTTTGTGTTTGCACTTTTCTATTTTGTACCACACCAGACTGTTAAGGGGTATTGAGATTAATAGAACAAATGTATATTATTGATAACAATTTAAGTTAATGTTCATACATTCATTCAATTGATTATTTTAATCACATATGATCAGGTGCTGAAAAATCACATTTAATTCTTTAATGGGAATGTGTGCTGATATTCGGTACTTATTAATCACCTTAGTCTTGCTAAAGCATCATTTTGTCAAATTTGTGTATTGTGTGGGATTGTGCTCCTGTAAATCACATTGGTCCATGTAGTCCACTAAAAAGTTATATTTGGTGTAGTGTAAAAACTGAGTCTCTATAAACTGGTTAGACCCTGTAAACACTTATTAAGTCAAAGGAGGGACAAAAATGTGAGGGGCGTGGCAGTCCCTGTGTACCACCAAAAAATCGTGTTACTGTTTTATCAGTTTTACTGTGTGTATAGGAAATCTAAAGTGACCAATGTAATCTACAGATGATGATTGAATTTTTGATGGTGGTTTTATCGCTGTGGGTCACTCTTAAAAGGGTGTCCCCTCAAACCACCATCCTACTGGTTTGGGAATAAGTGTCCCTCTAAACCACAAAAACCCGTATGTGTGTGTGTGTGTGTGAGTGTGCATGTAGAGGGGGGTGTGTTGGGGTGAATGCGTGTGTAGGTGGGCATAGGGGTGGGTGGATGAGTGTGAACGAATGAGTATGGATGGGATCCGAAGGGGGGCAGCTGCCGCCTGGTTTCCCGCGTCCCCCCCTTGGTGACTCTACCGTGTCCCCCGGGGCGGGGGGCGGTCGGCTAGTCGGCATGGTGCCCGCATCGGCTCCTGGTACATTTCCTCCACCCCCACACACAGGATCCCGGGGGTCTCAGTCTCTGTGGGGGATTGGGGGGGGTCGGCCTATCACGGATCAGCCCCCCCCCGGCATACCCCAGGCCAGGGGACCCCCAGTTTTAATTCAGTTAGACACTCAACATCTCCAGGGCACTGGAGAGGGGCCTGCCTCCTGAAGCGGTCAGGGGACCAATAACATCTGGCACTGACCCGCTTCGGGAGCCGGTCTCCCTCCCGGTGCCCCAAATATCACTTGCAAGGACACACTACATTTAGGATTGGAGGGCTAGTCCCTCCGTCCACATCTGATGGGTGGGGCTGCAGATTTGTGGCCCCCCCAAAATTCTAGGGCGGAGTTGACTGCCCTCTTATTTTACATACATATTAGACACGCAGGGAATGGGGGGTGGTGCCTGGACGTCAGCTGTCAACCAACGGTGACGCTCCAGGACATCACTCCCCAGTTTTAATGCAACTTATCTCTTCAACATATACACAAACACATACATTACACTCCAACTGGGGGCAGATGATGGGCAGTGGGTGGGCGGCCGTCTCTGTCTCCCGTCCGGGGTGGGTATATGCCCTCCGTCAGCGCGGGCCCGTGGGGTCCCCGGGTGGGCGCGGGTCCACTGGACGGTGACTGACCGCCCTTCGAGTATGAATGGGCGTATGGATGGAATGATTGATGAATGGATGGATGACTGGGGGAGGGGTCTGAGGCTGCTGGTCGTGGTGGGTTCGGGGTCGGGTTGTGGCTGGGGGGGTGGCTCCGCTGCGCCTGGTGCGGTCTCCCTCTCTGCCCTCTTCTGGTCTCCTGGTCTCCTCCCCCTCCTCGCGGGTGGGGTCTGCTGGGGCCTCCCTGTGCTGTCGGGGGGGCCGGCCTGGCCGCTGTCGGGTGGGCTGCCCCCCCGCTGTGGCGGGCGCGTCCCTGCTCTCTCGCATCCGGGCGTGGGGCGTTTCTCTCTGGGGGTGCTGGCGGTTCTCGGTGGGGTGGGGTGGGATGCTCTGGCTCGGGAGCCCGGGACCCTGGTCATGTCGGCCCACGGGGGGTGGAACGATCCACCGGGTTACTTCGGTCTGATTGCAGAGCCGGTTCTGTGTCGGACCTCGCAGCGCACTCGGGCATAGAGGAGTGAGGGTGATTTGTGGGAAGTTGGTCGGCCACTGGTGGGTTGGGTCTGCTGTCCCTGGGCACCGTGTGCTGCAATTGTTTGTTTGTTAGATATGTGTGGTTCGCCCAACTCACTGTTTGTGATCTTTGGTAAGTTATGTATTTTTCCTCCCATGTAGCTGAGTTGCTTTTTAAAGCATACAACATTATTATCACCTCACTTAAGATATTGGCTGTGTATGTATGTATATTTAAACATGTGTGTATGTGTGCCTGGATATACAAACTGCAATAACTGTTTTACATGAACAATAACAAACGGACATGGACAAAATGAACTGTAACTAGGACTTATGCGTCATGTTCAGGTAGGTATTTATTTATTTTATTTTTTATTCATTTGCAATTCTTTTTTTCTTCACTTCTAAATTATTACTATTATTATTATTATTATTATTATTATTATTATTATTATTATTATTATTATTATTATTATTATTATTATTATTATTATTATTATTATTATTTTCCTCTCTTCGTCTTTTCCTCTTCCTTTCTTTCATTTTCACTTGTGTACCTTCACCCTTCCCCAATCCTTTGTCCACTCCCCCTTTCGGTTCGGCACTGTCTTGTCCTGACATAACTACTATAAACGTACTCGCGGGAACCAGAACTAATAAATATTTAATAAATACATTCAAATTTCCAATCCAGAGGAGAAAACACCACACCAGGTGTTTTACTCCTCTGGAGAAAGCAAAACTGTCCAACTCAGCAAGGCATGTACTCCCCCATGTGATGGCTTTTGAGCAGGACAGGACAAGGGAAAAAA